>VXAD01005273.1:1768845-1902760 GCA_013399195.1 Dicrurus megarhynchus | reverse complement strand
AGGAGAGGAGAGGAGAGGAGAGGAGAGGAGAGGAGAGGAGAGGACTTAAGCTTGAGTTTTGAAAGGAACTCTAAGGATATGGTCCTCTGATCTCTCTACACAGGTAGAGAACATTGAAAGGCAATATTCCAAACTCATTTCTGACGAATTGGGAGGTCCTCACACAGCTTTCTAAGTATAAGTTGCCCTTAGCTCCACAAATTCTTCCTGAAATGTTCTCTAGGGCTTAGACAATGCTTAAGTCAAAACTTAGAAGTCATTAAAACTTTTTTTGTCTTTCCCTGAAGTTCTTTTCCTAGCCTGAAAAACTATTGCCTTTACAAGAATTTTTATGGACCCATGATGCATCCAGCTGTGGGACAAATTGGAGTGAATAATTTTGTTTTTAAAGCTCAAACTAATTGGTAAAGAAGGTCTCCTTTACTGTCCCAGTTGCATTAGCGGAGCCTGTAGGATGGTACTAGCAGGAAATACATAGAAGATTTTTGTTCTGCTGAATGGGAATAAACTAACATTTTTCTGTGTAAAAACACAATTCATATTTGATGCTGTTCCTCTTCTCATGAATGGCATTCAGATATATGCATAAAATAGCTTACTGGCAAGTCAATAGTATCAACCACTCCTAAATACTGGATGAACTTGAACAGCTCAAATAGTCATCACACACACTCTTGACTCTGTCAGTTTGTAAAGGAAAACCACAAAATGTGATCATGTAAGAGCATTTTGACTTGACTGGTTTTATACAATCCATGGGAGGGGCACTTTTCTTCACAGCCAAATATTTTACTAAGTGTTTAAAGTGAAGTTGTTGGGGAGAAGAAAATACTACTACTTGAGAACATCCATATAAGTGGATTTGGTGTTTGTAGACTTTGCCACACAGCTATATCAAAGCACACATTTACCTGAAACATGGAAGATAGCCAACCTTTTAAGGGAATACATAGTTAAGTAATTGTTTTTTACTGTAAATAAACTCAGAGGACTGCAATAGCTCTTTTTGCAACTCTTACAGAAGTTAGTAGCTTTGCAAACATTTCTCTAGTGATTAGACTGCTTCAGAAATCTGTGTCGTGTTCATGTGATAATTTTTCTGAATCCTGCTTTATCTGATCCTAAACAGATCTGGCAACTAAAGTGTTTATGTATTTTCCATGCCTTTTCTCTTTAACATGGTTTTTAGCTGCTGATGGAAGTGCAGTGGTCACTTTAAGCTGTTACCTGTTCAAAGCACTTCTAAAAAAATAATTATTTATACTCTGAAATGCTCAAACCCCCATGTGTAAACATAGGCAGAAGCCCCTGATTCAGAGCACAGCTCTCTCATCATGCAGCAGAAAGAGGCACCTGTCTCAGATGAGACAAACTGTAAAAAGCTACCAACTTAATCAGAAGAAATATTTTGCAACTGGCTCTTTCTCTTTTCATTCTTGTGAACAAGAGATTAATTTTTTAATAGTGTGAGGTCAACTGAAATTATACCAAAATGTAGAAAAGAAAATGTTTCCACTCAGCATCTCAAAATAAAAATAAGATTTCAACAAGCTCTTGTCGTATCCCTATGGGTAGCATCACATGGATGCTGTTATGTAGCTTTTTATAGCATGAAGTGTAGGAGTTATGGAACATGTATGCTTTTAGTAGCCCATTGCCAGGAAGAAGCACTGTACAGTAGAGCTTGGAATAAGCCCAAATAAAATTTCTTCAAGAAGTCACGCATAAAAAAATTTTATGTCATGATTGTCTCCAAAATTTTCATGCATTGATTCATAATATAAATGCAATTTTCTACATGCACATATAAGCTTAGCATAAAAGCCTAGGGTGCAAGTTTACCATTTTACAAACTGGTCTCTTTTGTACCGGTATAATAAACCAGACCTCACCGAAATGTGACTATATTCAGATGAAAATTCTGAAAAAATCAGCTTTTCATTTTTTAATTTGAAAGCAAGAGCGATTTTACCTAGTGTAATAAAATGTAAAGGAAGCATACGACCACTCCAGTGCTGAGCTACTGAACCTGTACCATACACAAACTATTAACTAAATTAAAGGCATCAGAAGTTCTTGAAATCAATATAAGAAAAAACCCACTCTATTTCTAAAACCTTTTCAAAGTGTAATCACTTCTAAAGTTTGTGATAAACCCACGGAACCACCCCATCCTTTCATTGCTTTCTCAGTCTCATATTTTAACTGCTTATGTTTTTGTATGAGCTTGGATCATTTCTCTTTAAGACAATAACTGGTGCTGATTTCTGACCTGACTGACATTGTAATAGCTCCATTTTTTTCAAGTTACTTTTGATGCACAGAGCTCATCCTTTATTGTATTCTTAGAAAGCACTCACAAAACTGCACTAACTGAATGACTGTTTTCATAACCACATTCTTTTATTTTTTTTAAGAAAGGTTGGGGTTTATCCTTAACCTGTGCTCTTCTATACTTAACTTCAGCTCAGATTACATGTTTAGGGCCATTTTACAATCATCTGATCAGTGACAGATTGGTTCTGGCACGTATCAATACTGTCTGAAAAGGACCTGGTACAGATGCTTCAACAGTTCTGCATTCTGCTCACTGCCAGGAGCTCAGCATCACTCTGAGCACCAGTCACAATCCCAGTCAATAACAAACCCTCCACAAACATGGAGATCCAACAAGGAGCACCATCCCTCCTTGAGGAAAAGGGCATTCTTTTCTGGATAGGCAGCACCAGAAACACTGAAGGACAAAAATTAACTCAGAAGGGATGAAGCACCGGATGATTGTGTCACAGGAAGGAGAGTCAGAGCGCTGCGTCAGCTTCTGTATGTAGGTGTTGTAGGAGCCGTCACAGAGAGAGATGTGAGGTCAGAGATGGCTCTGTCGCAGCAGAGGATGACTAAGATGAGTAGGGGAGGAGCTCCCCATTGCGTGTGGCTGAACAGAGAATAAGGACAGCAAGTTTTGATCGTTCTGTGGGGTGATGCATCTTTTGCAGAAGAAAAAACCTAGCAACTCGTTGCAGAAGTCTGTAGGAAATGAATGGAGGGAGGTGTCTTTGGCGCGGGGGAGGTTATGTGAGGAGCTGCGGGGGAACAAGGAGAAAGGAGTCTGAGGTAAGCAACGTGAGTCACAGCACCCACCACGAAGAACGTGAAAAGGCAGTAAGCAAGCCTAAGACTACACATGAATATTCACCGGGAGGAGGTGGGAGAAAGAAGATGAATGACTAAACTACAAGTGTTTAAGATTTGCCAAATGCAGTGTGCCATGCCTCAGCCTGAGAATTTTATTTTTTGTCATGAGTTTCAACACCCAGTATTTTAATCTGCCAGCAACTTTCACAGCTGCACGACATTCTCATAAGGGCTGCCTGGAACATGCCCATAGAAGCATTTCCCCATTTTATTCAATGCAGAGCTCCTTTTGAGTGTTCTCCAACATTGTTCCCATCTGGTGTGTCTGGGAACAGGCTTACTTACAGCAGAGATGCAGTGGTTGGATGGCAAAATGATCATGTGAGAAAACACATCACTTTTGGTAACATGGTCAGCAGACTGTGCCTACCAGGTATGTCCTCACTCTGCCAGCAAGAGGCCCTTAGTGGGCCAAAGAGCTTAGAGGATCAAAAGTGTTTTTTATTAAAGTTTTGGGGGCCTTTACCCTCCTGGTGCTTATTCATCATCTCAACCAGATGGAAGGAAGGTGAAAGCTGTTACAATCTGAATGTTACTGTTGAAGAGGGTTTTGTGAAATGAGCTGGGGCACTCAGCCAAGCTCCAAGTGAAAATGTGTCAGCAGCGCAATTGACACCTGAGCTGTTAATCTTAGTTGCCAGCGACTGCAGTGTATTTTACATCATGGTGTTCTTTCTGCTGTAAAGAAATTTCTGCACCACAAAAGATCTGTGTACAGAAATCCACAGTTTTCACTGACTTTATTCAAAATCAGAATTTAAATAATAAACATCTCTATAGGAATTGCATTTGTTGCGATATGTAGAACAGAAACTCAACGTACCATTTGTTTTTACAAGCAAGTAGAGAGAACCATGCCTCCATATTGGGTAACTTTGCTGAAGCATGCAATCATTATTTTTAAAACACTTATTTAAATACTGGTGCACTAATCTTTAACAGAATTAGGCGTAGTGCTACAGTCCCAGAATCAGGTAGCTGGGTTCTTCTCTTTGTACAGGACTCAGATGTACTCCACTGAGTTTACTATATGAACTGTTACTTAGAGCAGGAATGTGTCACAAGTAATTCAACAGATACCATCCACCACCAAAACCATGATGTAATGAAGAGTCAGGCCAAATATTTCTGGACAAACCAATTTTGCACAATCATTTTGAAATCTTCAGAAAGAAAAAAAATAAATTTTTGGGGCCAAAACCTGATAGGAGTGAATGCAAGAGATGTTAGGATGCCCAATTCTGTTCATTGAACTAACATATTTCTGTGGGATTGTATATCATATATTCTATGTTGACATAATTTTGGCCAATATTTAAAGCATATTAGCCTGTGCAGTCATAATTTAAGGATTATCTCAAAATTATTAGGTGTTCGTATTTATTTCATCTTATTTGTCAAGACCATTACTGGGTGGTTAAACTTACAAGCCTAACCAGTACATAAAATTCACGTATCTGTAATAAATGTAATTAGTATACATTGGAAATGTTTAACTCAAGACAGCCAGCAATGTATCACTCCTTTATTGATATCTTTCTATTAATAGCTCTGTTAACAACTTCAGCTGTCAGAGACATTGAGGTTTCCATAAAGTGAATCCATTTGCAGAGATTTAGCAGCATTTTCTCAGATGCCATTCGATCGGGTCAAGGCTACAGAGCAGGTGGGTCTCACCTCTGCTCTCCTTTTCCTTCTGCTCTGCTTTGTGTATCCTTGACTGCCCTCATACAAGGGCTTCCCTCATATGGAAGCCAGAGTGTGGGGGAGGACTGACATGCACTCAAATCTTACTCTGACATGAATTTGGGATGCAGCCAAAGTGACCTCGAAGCTGGGACTCATTCCCAGTTCCTCAGTACTGGCACAGTCCCTGTTAGCTTTCCCTTCGATTCTTTGGTTTAATCTTATTTTTCTCATTCTTCCACAGGTTTCCTGCTTCATTAAGACATTTTCCCAAATTGTTTTCGGCATATTCATTGTCCCTTGTGATAATCGACTCTAACATTTTATTTGTTCAACTGTTCAGACTTGACTGCATGTTGCCATTTGATACAAGAGGGGATATAGATGGGTTCTTTCTCCTGTATCTGTGAGTTTAATAGCTGTTCTTTCATGTGGATTCCTCTGAGAGTCACTCTGCTTTTTCAAGAGTAAATCACACTCTGCATAATGATCGTAGCTGTCTATCTGGAGAATTTCAGCATGATTGAAAAATGTGTGCATTTCTGAGTTCTCAGTCCTGCCATTCAGCTCCTTACCCTTCTTTCTTCCCCCTTCAAGGGTCCTTCCTCTCTCGGAACCATTCCATTTTTTAATTTCCACATCGCAGAACTTTCAAAATCATTATCAGAGGAGGAAATCTGGGAGTTGAGAATGTATTACTCTGTACCATGTACAAAATACACACTGTGATTCATTCACCAAAGGAATTAATTTGGAAAGTCAGAATGAGCTTCGTACCAGGATGGATCTTAGAATAGCATTTTCTTTTCAGTAGAAATCTCATCAGTGCATATCTTAGCCACTCTGTTTAGGTTCACCACAAATTTTAGTTAGGTTTCTTTTTATTTGCAGTGAAACCTATATCAATATGATTTTCACATTCTCCAAAAAATGTTGTGCAGGAATATTAGGCAACACAGTGCCCAGTGCAATTTCCAAGGCACAAACACTCCAGTTACACACACCTCCCCCAATAAAGACATTCACACATGCACACAGGCACACACTGCCTAAAATTACAAAGCAACATTATCGAATCTGTAAACTCTGGGCTGAGAATAGTTGACACAGAAGGAAACAAGACGTAAAAAGTTCTCTGGTAGTACTCCAGTATTGCAAAGACAGCTACTGCTGTCTCCTCTCTTCCCTCACCAAAAGGTGCCTGCATTTTTCCCGGTTATTTTAGTGAGCAGCAATAGCACACACATTGCTGGATAGGTTTTAGGCATTAGCTTTGTCACAGAGGTTACTCTCCAGCATCAGGACTCCTTAAGGAAGTCTCTTGCCTGGTTTCATCAGAGCTCCCTCTACAGCTCCAGCTCTTTAAGGAAGACACTATTTATGGATGTGTGGTCACAAGGCCTCAGACCCCACTAAAAGAAATTAGACACAGCAGCAAACCACTAGTAACACTGATATTCTGACAGCAAACTCAGATTGCAATGTGAAGACATAAGGAATACAAGATGAATGTCTAGTTGGTAAGACCCTGCCATCTTCAGGGTATTTCAAGACTGAGAAAATATGAAGACACTCCTGAACGCTCAAATAAAGATATTATGTTTGCTAAAACAATACAAATAAGAATAAATTTCTATAAATTTCTATTGCTTTTCCCGTGTTACAAGTTCTAGACTTGTAATTTTCAGTCCATTCAAACAACAGAGTCAGCCTTAGTCTAATACCTGTAGAATAGGTCTTGCATATCAAGGCCACGTTGGACAGGGAATTAAGCAACCTGGTTTACTGGAAGGTGTCCCTGCCCATGGCAGAGGAGTTTGAACTGGATGATCTGTGAGGTCCCTTCCAACCCAAACCATCCTATGAGTGTATGAGTCTACAAATGTGAGGAGTTAAAAAAAAAAAAAAAAAAAAAAAGAGGAATATTTTGTGGAATTTCTGAAGACTTTTGCAAAACATGACTGGATTACTCAGGTAAAATCTTCTCCCCAAGAATTAAGAGAAAGAGGTTTTCATTAAAAGAGAGAACAAAAAAAAAGAAATATGAAAATGAACTTCCAGGACATGAAGAAAAAAAATAGACAGTTAATGGTGCCTTGACTTTTTCACTCCTTTCCTGCTTCCTCCAATAGCATTTTACAGACACAGTAGAGAAACTGCCTGGCTAGAGCAAAATGGTTTCCAAAAAGACCCTTGGGACCCTCCAGACCTCATTGCTGACAATCTTGTACCATCCTGGTGTTCAAGTAGCCTAACAGGGGGAAATATGCTTGTTCACTGCAGCTCTGGACCTTTTCTTGGCTGCAAGTTATTGAGTTAAATCTCCCTCATCCTTGAATTTAAACTCTTATTGTTTGCAGTTCTCAGTGTTCTAAATGGTCTAAATGTTCTCAATGTTTGCAGCTTTGGCACTGCTTGTACCAACTGCACTATAAGGACAATAAAGTCATGTTTTGTGATTTTACAAGGCACTTTTATTTTTACCTATCAGCTAAAGCCCTGCTGTAGTATCCACAAACCACACAGAGCAGATACCTAGCTGATGGCAAACCCTTCGCTCCCGCAACCCCAGGTGCTGAAATAATCTGTGCCTTTCAATCTGAAGACCCACAAGATTCAGAATTTGTGAGAGCACACGGGTAAAATGCCTACTATAGACCTATACTGCTTCTACAGCCAAAAATATCTTCAGAGAACAGCAAAAACCAAAAATTCCCACTCTTCCTCAAAACAGGTGTAAAATACATTCTTCATGCTGAGTCCTGGCAGCAAAACAGTGTTCAGGATGTCTTGATAGCTTTTATTTCCCTGCTTGCAGATTTTTGGCATACTTTCCTTCCCTTATTCTCACAGCTGTTGTGTAGAAAACAAACAGTAGTCATTTGTAAATGGTGTTATTCAGCTATCTCAAGGCTAATGTCTGACATCTATTTCTAAATTTCTCAAAGGTACATTCCAGTCTCATGCCACTTCTGCCTAGGCTGCAGATGGAAGCAATTCTTTCCTAGAAAAGCTTACTCAGTACAAAGTTCTTCACCTACAGTTATAGGTGGTAAGAAGGATTTCCCAGATAAAGAAATAAAAGAATGATGAAAGCCATTATGTTCACATCTTTAAGCACACAAAGCAAATAATTTTTTTCTCACTGGATTCCTAGAAAATCTGCTATCCTATTATTAGGAAGTTTCCTTGTGCATCCAGTGTTCACATTTGTAAGTCTACCTATCTGCCCTTACAGAACAACAAGGAATAAACCTTTTATTCCACACTCTATAGAAAGCAGAAATTAAGTCCTTGCATTTCCTTTCACACAGTGATAAACACTAGTCACGCAAAACCATCAAGAATTCCCTGAGAACATGTAGACTTCAGAGCCTTTTTAGAAATGCTGCACATGCTCATCTGAACAGGCCCTTGATTAGTATCGTGGGCCGCAAGTTTCCACATGGAGAATTAATCTCTTAGTGGTGAATGGAGATGCTATGTACCTGGTGACAAAGTTGAGAATGCAGAGAGCTTCGTAATGATTGTTGATTGTTTAGGGATATTAAATAGATAAATAAATAAATAAGGTTGCTGCAGAAATTAACCACGAGAGTGTGGGAGAGCAATTCTGCAACTTTCTAAAGAGTATTGCCATCCCATTTTTCAGCAAATTTCCCCTAATTTCTAATAGACTGTGTTCCTTGGAAGCAATTCCACAGGACTGAGGGTGAGAAGTATAGAATGTATCTACTCCTAATGCTGAAATCATACTTTGGAAGGATTCATAATATGAGGAAGCAGTGGCCTAAAGTGAACAGGAGCCAGGTACTTCTCTAAAATAACTGATTCATGACAGTTTGTTCAAAATTGTTACTTTAAAGAATCTCTGTATGACATAAATCTCTTCGTGCTGTCAATTTTGAGAACAGAACCTGAATTATATTTGCATAAGTAAATCTACATCGTTTTCAGAGAATATCCACAGCACATCTGATTTTTTACTTCTTTGGACCTTGTATAGACTTCTAGAATTTGATTTGGTGGTCTAAACACAAGCATCTGATGGCACTTGAGACATCCAAGGTAGTCCAGCCTAGCCTCCTGCCAGATGGTCTGCCAGATCAGATTGAGATGGGAATTTCATAGGCTCTGAATCTTCCATCCCCAAATGGCACATCCTATGTTTAGGACCTAGTCAGACTGCCAGCTTTAGAAAAAGAAGGTAAAGAACATAAAAAAATCACATCGTTTTATTTAGCCTTCTATTTGAAATTTAAATATAAGTAGCTACATAAGGAAATAGGGTGGAGAAGGAACACGTTCAGAATCTGTATTGTATTTAACTTTTTAAAAAAGCACTAATACCCATCCTGCTTACCATTAAATAAAGAGCTGATAACAACAGAAATTATTATGCCAGTAGGGTATCATCAAGCTGCTAAAGTGTCAAGAACCACCTTTGCCCTGAAAGGCCATCCGCTCTCTGTTTTACATGGTTTTAATCCTTCGGGAACATGCCAGCATAGTGCTCCATGGGAATAAAACATTTGCTTCGTTTCTGTCTAAAGGTGAGATTGAAGCCATTTGTTTTTAAACCTCATGCTGTCATTTATAGTTAATGGTATGACCCTGACTACAGAGCTTGAAAGGAGTATATAAATTTTCAACTGCAGTTCTCGTTTTGTTGTTTGGCAACTAGCCAGTTTCTTAAGCTTTTATCTTTGAATACAAAAGGTTATTTCTAGAGATTGAGTGCCTCATTTATTTTCAGTACTTTACTATTTTCATCTGCTAGGAACAGCAGTGGATGGGCTTTTGCTATTTCAAGCTGTTTGTTAAGCCAGTGTCCCCCCAAATCAGAGTAAGGAGATCAGTTTTCCTTCAAGAACAATACACACCAGCAGCTCTTCTGCCATCTTACAGTTTTTATTTTAAATTGTTGGTCTGGCAAAGCATTGCCATTTTTCCAGAAATGCAAAGGGTCATTTCTTTCATGGTAGATGTACCAGCACACCAAAACAATAGCCTTGCCACTCTGGAAGTCACTGATCAGAAGGAAATTAAGGCCTTGTACTTACCGTAAATACGAGCTATGCAATTAAAGTAACACTTGGTGGTTGGAAGGAATTGCACTGCAATTAGATTATTGTAATATGTGTTTGAACACGTTGAACTGAGTTGAAAAAAAAATACACGTGGGGCACAAGCCTATGTTCATGGAAGTCACTGGAAGCTTAGCTACCCACTTCCCTGCAAGGCAGAATTGATCCCTACTTTGTAAGTTTTGTTATATATGATATTGTCCTCAAAATATTGCATATATTTCTCAACATCAGCATTCTCTTAAACAGAACAGGACTCCTCAATACTCCCAGATGGTAAACTATTAACACAAGAAACTATTTTTTCATGTATGGCTCATTCCTCTCTCTCCATAAACGTAGATGTTACAAAGGGGAAAGACACTGACTTATGTTTTTAGAGCTGCATGTGTTGTTTTTCCTGTGCCCAGCTGGTAGACCTGTGATTTAAAAGAACAGGAATGAGTTGAGATCACAGTTACCTGACTGAAGCAACAACATGTACAGTGATGATCACATTGCCTTGAGCATGGCCTTTTCCCCAAACTCACAAACAATGGCACCACCAGCTACAATTGCTAGGAAACAAGACAAAAGTTATGGGCAAAATTAATTTCTTGTATTCCTTTTCATCTGGAGGACTCCATTAAAATTTTAAGGTACAATTAATTTCTAAGGAATATAAAGATATTGAAGACACCAGAAAGGACCTTACTTTACCACATGGAAAAAACACGTGGGAGATGAGTGGTTTGAACTAGACACCTGTATCAAACCCCTAGAATTGTAAATCCAGGCAAAATGCTGAGGCCTCAGTGAAATGAAAGACCTGCTTGTCTTTAGATTAATCTTGCATCTTGCATGTAAAAAGATGAAACAGACTGCAGAGAGGAAGGAACAGTTTTGGTTTTTCCATCTCTGTGCATGCCAATCACTGCATTTGTACAAGACACCACACAGATCACAATAAGACAGCAGAAATACTTCCACAGACACTCCGATTTTGCCATGTTGGCTTTTCTTCCAAAAGTCCTTCCAAACCAGCAACTTCTCTTTTCGTTCTGGAAACAGAGAACAACGGGATAACTGTTTCCTTCCATAAAGAAGGATGTGATTGCTGTCGTGTCTTCACCTACCAGCAAGGAAAATCTTGTCCCTATTACAACAAGAATTCAATTGAGAATCATGAGCCTTCACAGATGTATCCCAGGAGATATATGACACAAGTATAAATTTTAAAATTAATTTCATGAGAGGGGAAAAAATAAGCACTCACTTATTAAAATAAAGATACAGTGAGGGTGATCTTAAATGTCATGCTTAGGTCTTTTCTAATGCTCTTAATTTGACAGAAATAAATTAGAGTAATTCTCTTATTTTCATGTAGCCCAAGGGCCTTCCAAATCACTATTAAGCTTGAAAAAATATACCAAAAAATTGCTGTTATTATCTTGGTTGCTCTAGGGAAAAAGAAGTAAAGGGGAGGTAATTAGTTATTATACATGTGTGCATGCCATTAGATATTTAGTGGGATATGTAAACTCTGTCTGCTAATTCCATTGGAAAACAAAACAGTGTTCAAAGATAAACATGTAGGGCCAGAAGTTAAACATAATTTCTTTCTCTCTTAGAGATCAAAGTCTTGATGTGTTTTGAAACTAACAACTCCATATATTTTCCTAGAGTTTTATTCAAGATTGCCGCAAAATCTCACTATTATGAATTGAGTCGTATTTTCACAGGTTTGTTATCTATTTTCTCATGGACTCATACCTTCTTATCATTAGTAAGGCAAAAAGATAGGAAAAAAAAAACTAATATTTTGGCCCAGGAAACTGAAAACAAATTATGTGGAATGTATTTTATCTCTCTTACGTGGAAACCCAACAACTAAGTAGTGAAAGTCAAGCATGAAGCGTGATCCAAACAATAGCATTGTTCAGTTACTTATAAAGTCATTTAAATCCAGAAGCTGAGATAGGACTCTTTTCAATTATACACTGGGACAAAAAATCACGTAAGGTTGAAACTCACATCTGAAGAAAAAGAAAGAAAATAAAACATGTTACCAATGCCTTTTTGTATTTCAAAACACTAGGATTTAGATGTCTGTTTATTAAATCACTGTCACAGGTTCATTTTGAGGAGTTCTTACAACACATTCATTATTTTTCCTCACAGAAAACACTTAATGATTTCCCAGGTCGGTACAAATGGTTTTAGAGAGGAACATCTAGTCAATGAAACCACTTCATTTTGCCAAGTATTTGGTAGTCAACACTGAAAATAAAGTGTTTAGTTTGATGCTCTCTTTGGAAGATATCATCTGATGGATTCACTCGCAAATCAGGGCATGCTTCGGTGGTCAAGGTTAACTTTCTCTTCACTTTCAATTCATTGGCTTTTCCAGTTGTTAGGGCTCATTAAATCTTTTTTTTTTCAACACAGGAAAGAGAGTTATACACAGTGCTATCCAAACAGAAGCCCTGTCTGCCTTTCCAAGGACTGATGCTCCTGCTTTCTAAGTAATGGGAGCCTTTTGCAGGCTTAAACATCACAGATTCAAGATCAGGGTCATTCTATTCAGATTATCCCTAGCTTGCTCATGTGCTTCTCAGGATGGTATTTTCTTGCTTTTCCTGCAGGTGTGAAGGGGGAATAAACAGGCAAAAGAGAAAGTTGTGTATTAAAGAGAAGGTCTATCACAGGAGAATGACGGAAGACAAAAAGATAGGGGAGAAAAGATGGAGAAACAAAGAAGCAAATAGCTTAATTTTAAAGTAGTAAGTATTTTTTTCATTGGGCTAATTGTACATTGACTTACTACTGTCAACTAAACAAGCTGTTAGGAAAATATCTATATATATCCTAAAAAATTTTAAAACTCTTAAATTTGCTTCTAACACACAAGTTATATTTCCTCTTTTTTTTTTTTTCCTAATTAGGCTGGAGGGTGGGCTTTAGGAAAGCAGATTGTAATTATTCCACCAGACTAATTTTCTTATAGATCAGGTCTTTTCTCAGCAGAATGATATACAGTCATGATATCTCATCAAAGCCTCTATCCCTATCACAGTGAATAATCTCATTATACTCCATACCCAATTTCCTTTCATGACAGATCCTCAGCTTATGCCGCTTCGTATAATTCTGTGGAAGCATCAGGCCTATGTCTATATGAGATTTGTAAACGTCCTACAGAAAAAATAGCTACAGATTTATAGCATCTTGAAGTGGGTATTATGAATTTAAAGCATTAAAAAATGTATCACATTTAATCTTAGTTTCACATAGATCACAGCAATGTAACTTCTATCACATCATGATAGTCCATTTTGATTAACACCAATACAAATTAAATGCAAATCAGACCAACACTTGTAGATATGTGGGACTTCAGCTGTATTGGTCATTTTACTGCTGTGCTCAAACAAATGTTTTCCATACGCAGCATGTTGTACATTTATATTTGAGGATCTCAGTGCACTTTATGAAGACTAATGGATGATACTTCACAACAAGTGTATCAAGTAAGGATTACTGCTACTGTTATTTTTCATCTATTGAAGGTTACAGCGGATTTGGGTTTATTGATTGATGTGATTTATGGCTTTTTCTCTTGAGCTCAGAAATGGAATGGGTGCCTGTGTTGCCAGTTGATGCAGTTTAAGGAGCAGCAAAAAAGCTTTTTCATTTCTCTTTTATATATTTAAACAAGAAACATTGGTGGTATGCTCCTTTACCATGCATATGAGAATACCAAAGAAATACTAGGAAATGTTTTTTAATGACTTTCTTTTATACCTAATTTATACCATCCCTCCCATGATATCTGCATTCTACCCTTGTTTTTCTGTTACCTCCCACACGCTATCCACAGCATCTAAACATGCCTTAGCAGCACATGGCTGTACCTCTCTCTGGCTACCAACAGCATCATTCACATAAGAGTTACAGTCCTTGTCAGCCTCAAGACATGAAGACAGTGGAATTTTTTAGCCACACTCCCCTGTGGATTTTGTAGCGGTTTGACAAGTTTAGTAACATATCTGTGTTAAATGGGCAATGACAGAAGTGCAGGCCCAAAGCTTACAATAATGGTAGTTGTGGAAACACGGTCTGTCAGCTGTGAGCATAATTCCCAGTTTCCTCTTAAGTACAGTGATTTCAGCTGGCCTGATGCACATGTCAAAGCCAGCAGCTTTTGAAAACGTGACACTATTTCCTTCACAGCTCTTTCCTTTGTAAATGAACAGGTTCAGCATGTCATTAAGAGCTATTGCTTCCATCAGGGAAGGGATGACAAGTCAGCTCAGGTTGTATCATCGTTATAGCACAAGTGTTACCCTGACCCTCTGCTCAGAGTCATCTTAAGGCATCAGCCAAAACCTGAGCCCACACGCTGTGTCTGATGATGCAACTCATGCACGGTATGATCAGACTTCACATGGCAATTTCTTGTGATGGAGAGTGACTATGGAGAATGACTTCTCATATCTGCATGGAGCTTGTAACAAATCTGGCACACTATGTGTTTGAAAATGCAAAACTGGCAGAGAAATGGAGATTTCTCTCCATGCAGGATCAAGTTTATTTCTAAACTCTGTGTTGTATTGACCACAGCAGTAAAGCCCCACACAGCCTCTTGTTTGTTCCTCCATTTTCCCAGTGGGATGAGGAAGAGAACTGGAAAAACAAAAGCAAGAAAGTTTGTGGGCTGAGATGAAGAAATAAAGGGAGGAAAGAGGAGTAGAAATAAGTGATGCAAAGTCAATTGCTCACTGTCTTCTCTGAGCAGATCAATGCTCAGCCAGCTCCGAGCAGTGAGTACATCCCACACCAAACACTGTCCTCTCCACAGTTTTTATGGCTGAGCACAAGGTTTTATAGCATGGAGTATCCCTTTGGTCAATTCAGGTCAGCTGTCCTGGCTGCCTTTTTTCCCAGTTTGTGCACATGCCCAGCTCCCTGCGGGGGCAGAGTGGGAAGAAGACAAGTTTTGAGGCCATGCAAGTACTGCTCAGCAACAGCTAAAATGTTGGTGTGTTAGTTGTATTTTTTTTAGTCACAAATCCCAAACACAGCACCATATGGGCTTCTGTGAGGAAAACTACCTCCACCCCAGATAGACCCAACACACTAGGCTATTGAAAAAAAAAAATCATGTGTGAAATAAATTACTGATAACACAGAAAGATAATAATCTGAAATGTCTTCACTCTTGCCCAAGGTAACAGGCCACCTACCTAATCACCACCTGCAGTAGATCTCAAAGTAGTTTTTTCTATAATAACACCAGAACCCACCTAAACTGTTGATCCTCTCTTAATTTTCTGCCACATTTCCCTTGAACCTTCACTGTCTTTTGAGTAACAACCTTCATCCTTGTATCAGTTGATATCTCAGTCCCACTATTACAATGATGCTAGAATAAATTGAATGTTAAGAAGAATGGACAGTAAGCCAAACCCCATTTACTTCAGTACAATTATTCTCAATCTGACACACTGCTGTTAGTCAGACATGACAGTGGCCTTACATCATTAGCCTTTCTGGAATTTTATAATGTAAGAGATTGCTCACTGGTAATCAGGAAACCTTTTTTTTTTTTTAAGAAAAGGGGAAAAAAATATACTACTTCTGGTAATAAATACATGGGATCAACACTTACCTTCTGATAGTTTCACCACAGATGTTAAAATCACATCCCAGTTTAGAGAACAAAACTTTAAATATTTTAACCATATTACAGATATTCATTAGCTTCTGCATACAGTGCTTTGGGACATCAGTGTAATTTACCAGGTGGTCCAACAATGTTCCTCAACATCTCAAAATAATTTATCTGTATAATCCCATTGCCAATTCCTGGACTTTTTAGGTTAAGGACTTCCTGAATATGGTAATGCACTTCTCTCCTCTCTTGTAGTGCAGCTATTTGTAAGTCAAGCTTGACACATTTTAAGACAGAAGCACTGAAAATTTGACTTACCTCTCCAGAGTATTAGTTTGTCTTCAGATAAATAGGAAACTAAATTCCATAGAGCTGTCAAGTTGGTAAATTCTACCACTAAAGTAACTGAATATTTCCTGGATCCATTTAAGTTTGAATATGATTCATTAATTCTTCTCCCAAGTCCTTCAGTCTGCCATTTCCTCAGTTTTGTGGGAGTTCGAGGAGAAAAACAAATGCTGCGCTTGCAGTTCTATTAACCTTTTCTATATATTCCCTCAAAAGAAGTGCCCTTGTGAATTTACCAAAGGCTTCATGACCCCAGGGAAGGATGGATAGTACCTTATTTATGGAAGTCTAGAGAATTCATTAGTCAATGCCATTTTCATGAGGTCTAACTCAAATATTCCTTTTCACAACGTGAGGAATTCAGAGAACTGCCAAGCAGCAGAGGATTTCTAAAAGGTTTTGTTTTCAAGGGCAAGAGACATTCTTGGGGAGCAGTCACTGGCATAACTTTTTGTGCCAAGAACTCCAATGTTCGCACACTCAACAGCATTGGAAAGCAATGAGGTTTGAGACAAGGAACTGTTTGTTTGAAAACGTAGGTTGGGGATGGATACTCACCACCATCTTCACAAAATTTAATATGACATTCCAGGAAAGGTTGTTTATTAGTGCTTAGTGCTTCCCATAACTAGACAATGTGTCTGATGACAGTGATTTTTGTTTGACTGGAGGATTGTTTCTATTACCCTACTTCAAGCCTTTACAAGGTAATAGAGACAGTTTTCTTCACAGTTCCACATATTATTGCTGTTATAGCTTAATTTGTACAATGCAGCTACAGTCCAACCAATGGTGCTCTCAACATGTAGCCAAGTTTTGAAAATCTCATTGAAAAGCTTGATATTTTGACTTTTAGACCATTTTCAAGACTAAAATTCTTCTTGTGCTTTATATATTGGTGAGAATCCATGTTTGAATCATTTGAGTAAGATTCTTGAATAACCAAGTAGTCTAGTGTACTTTCTAACACTCCTGTTGACTGCTATGGGATTTTTATGGCCATAAAAAATTCACCTCGGGAATCCCCATGGAAAGAACCTTTTCTTGCTTTTTTTAGGGATATGGTTTCCTCACAGTTTTTACAATATGTAAGGAATCTAGGATTAGAATGGAGTGATGGATTTTGGGTGCAATTTTCCAAGGAGAGTAGTTCCTAGGATATTTTATTGCAAGATTCACAGTAAATAACATTTTTCCAAAGTTGCAGCTGCTGGAATGGAGACCTATAGAACTGCATAAGAATCTCAGCTTTCATTTTAAATAAGTGACTTCCTAGAAATCATGATTACTGAAAAAACGTTAAACTGGAACAATTTTACTTCTCAAGACTTACAGAAACAGAAGAAAATACGAAGAATAAGGCATTCATTTGTTTAAAACTTCAGATATTTAATCTTTCCTATTACTTTTTTCAAGAGAGACTCATGATTTTTAACTTGCACAATTAGTAACACTTATTTTCGAAACTAGTGTTTTGAATATCAGAAGTTATTTAAGCATGGCATTTATACACATTCAGTCTCAACTGGTTTTTTTTGTATCTGGGTTACCTTGGCAAAATTCCTCTTTTTGCTATTAATTTACATGGAAGATTTCAGACTAGTCTGAAAACACTGAAACCTTAGGACACTCCTGTGCTGCTTTGTAACTTTATTCATTTTTAACCCCTGAATCCTCCATCCAAGTACTTACCTACGGGAAGAGTCACAGATCAAAGGGTCATTGTACCCAGAGAAAATTGACACCCTTTGATCATTTGACAGTTGTTTTTCTCAGGCAGTGCAGGCCATCCTCCCCCTCTCCTACATTCCTCCTCACACACATGCAGCTTATTCCAAGCAGATGTTAGCTAGTGCATCTGCCACTTTGATTCTCAAATGACTTTCAGAACCATATCTGCTCTCTATGAGCTAGCCACCTTTGAGGCTTTCTTCATTTCACTTCTTCCTACCTTATGTTTTCATCCTTGTCCACTTCCTATATCCCACACATCTCCATCTCACCCTTTTGCTTTCCTTCTTTACCTTCCTGTCTTCTGTATCTCTTCTAAACTGCTGTCTTTTTTTTCACTCCCTATTTATTCTCATTTTAAAAAAACGCTGAGCAAGAAGGCAGCTTAACATCTGGTAATTGCAGATAAGGACAGGGAGATTAAGTGATTTGCCCAAGGCCACACAGAAATACTGTGGCAGAAAGGTGAATTGATTTTAGGTCTCTATGACTCAACAGACTCATAAAAGAAGTCTTATTTGAAGGATATATTTTAAACATCAAATCAAAGTTTGAGTCCAAATGAAAACAGCTCCAATTACAGGGCTGCTTTTATCTGCAGTTTCATCTTAGCACTCTTAGGCACATGGGCTGTGTCTAGACTTCCCAGGTGGGGCATGCCGCAGTGCCTGTCTGGCTCACAGGCCTGGCTTTTCTTTCCTTCGGTCTCATTTACAGCATGGCTGAGGAACACACCCAGCCCCACGAGCTGAGGGCTGCAATATAGATGTACACATCCAGGGTGAGTGTCAAAGCTCATGTCATCCAAGAACTGTCTCTGAAAAGTACAAAGTTCTCAAGGATTTGCTCCCTGTCAATCTAATGATTTAAACAAAATGGTTTTTTTTCTTTTTTCTTTTAACAATTTTTTTTTTTTTTTAAATATAATCGTTTATTGGTGTTAGAAACAAACTGCCAGTTTACCCAAGGCTTCATTGGTATGGCTTCTAGGTAGAGAGTAGGTGTTTGCATGTATCAAATATCTTAATGGAGTGATAAACAAAGCTGTTTACTTATACCCTTCAAACCAGAGTATAATGTTACTTTCTGCTCTACTCCAAGCTGTAATGTCATTATCCTTGGCACAGAGCTACTAGATAATTTTGACAGACTGTCTGCAAAAATTAGCTCTGCAATAGCATTGAATTCTAGGGGCTAAACCACTGCTTTGGCCTGCCACAGGGTAACTCTGTTTTGCAGCCACCAGAGAAAGTTCTCTTAGAAAAACAACAACAACACAAGTTTATGATTCACTTTCAGACTTTGTTCACCTAAATGACTTGTTTGTGCACTATGGAGGGAAAACAAGAGATTCCAGAAATTCGCACACACAGCATGTCCTTGTTTATGCCCCTTAATTATATAATAGATGCACACATAAATATGTAAGGGAAGGGCCACATGATCTTTCTGTGAGGCTTTGCAAGTTAACTGTCTTTTACACTGAAGAAGCACAGTCTGCTGTAAATGAAGATTTAGTATCTGAATTTAGTTCTAGGCTGTGCAATGGAGGGAAATTGTGAAGTTTTTGAGTATTGTTTTTATTTTTAAATCCTGAAATCTGATCTGAACGGAAAGCATGACTACGAAGTTGAGTTGTTCAGGGGAAAGAATAAGAAAGGTTAGGAGTTCAAGACATTATTTTTTTCTCAGAGGTGGCTAGTTTAATGAAACCGTACATCTTACCAATGTCTAAAAAAATAGTTTAAACATCTGTTTATCTCCAAATTCTTACTACTGTATAAAGAAAACCTCAGGTTTGCACCAAGGTGTCCTGTATACCCTTTTTAAATTCAGATCAGTCTTTTGCTGTATTCATTTTCCCTCTTTCATGTCTATATTCTCTTCCCTACCGTATGAGGTTTTAATGAGCAATATCCACTCACTCAAAGAGACTGGGTACAGGAGTACAGGAAAAGAAAATTGATGATGTAGAGAAGACTGAAATCCAGACTAGGAAATCAGAAACTTTGAACCCTGCCAAACCGCAAATTCATTATGACACTTCCAGGGAAATCAAAGGAATTTTGAATGGAAAAAGAAAAACAGACTTTTCTTGGCAAAGTTCCAGCTAGAGATGGGTAAAGTTCACACATTTTTTTTATATCATGGTAGCACCCAAAAGTTCCAAATCACAAAGGAAATTGTTTCCTATCCTCAAGCACTGATAATCTGAGATGAAGTAAAGCCTTATAACACGTTGTTAAGGGTGCACTAAGAGCTCTTCAGGGACTTCTACAGAAATAAAATACAAGTCAAAAAGAAGATGTTATTGAAGATCAGTATAAAGGAATAGTAGAAGAACAAGCACACAGTTTTCATGGAAGCCTTTACAGAAGCTGAGGGCACAACAAGCAACGGGAGATATAAGAGGCAAGGTAAAGGGTTCAGGTAGGGATAGGAGCAGAGGCTGGAACAGAGAAATTACAAGTTACCAAATATACTGGTTGTGCTCATGTTGACAAACCCTAATAAAATGCACTCAAGAATGTAGAATACATGAGGAAAAGTGATTTCTGATCTGTTACAAAAGTCCTCAAGAACTCATAAGAAGCAGAAGACACTCCAAAGAAGTGAAGAAAGGGAAGAAAAGAATGCACTGCTGAGGAGAAGTGAAAGGAATTTTGAGGGAAATGGGTCAGTCACATTGCTTTAACACATCTGAAATATCAAAATACATTCTTGAAGAGCCTATTTGTATGGATTGACAAATAATCAAGTGATAAATCATTATCAATTTGTCAGTAATGCACTAGTATAACTTTCTTAACCAGGACAACTGGCCTATCGAATAAGGAAATAATTCAGAATTAATTAGAGAAGGCATTATATGTGATTTGTCTTGTCTTGAACTTCAAACTATGCTACATGGAGAAGACTGGGAAATGGGGCTTTTATTAAATCCATGTCATAAGATTGGTGCACACTGCTTGGGAAGAAAACAGACTTTTAGGCAGTTACAAATTGTTTCCTAGCTAAACAATTGTCTGGAGGGTATAGAAATATATAGAATGTATAGAAATAGTGCCCTCCTCTACACGTTGTGATCTTAGTTACATTCAATATTTTTACAGTATTGCTTTGGGCAGGTGTCTGAGTTTCTTCTGTCATCATTTTTACTGTCTAGTAAAGTAGTTCTAATGTATATGCTGTCTCACCAAAATAAAAAAAAAAAAGGTCAGCTGCTTGAAAGGTCTGAAGAAAAAGATCATAGACAGGCACAGAGGGTCTTCTTCTAAATATTTTCAAAGGCAGCTATTTTTCATCACTTGCTAGTGAAAACATAGGCACTTAGGAGAATGACTCTTCTAAGCATCTAAATTGCAGATGTTTAAATCAGAAAAGCTGGATTCAATCCCTTGATAATGAAATTGAATATGCTTCTAGATTTCTTAGTTATTCTCAAAAGTGAGAGTTACAAAGCAGTTGGAGGAATAGAAATTGAAAGATCTAAATTAATTACCAAAATTACTTCAAATTGCTAGATGATACGCGATAAATACAAGTGTACAGATTGCTCTGAGGAAACACAACTTGATTCTACAAATAAAAATTAAGAAACTTGTTTAATTGCCATGCTGCAAGTAGCAAAAAAAAGTGAATAATAAATTGAATTTATTATTCCTGCAGAAAAAGACAGCCCTTATTCTGACTTTAATGACTATGAGCATTTAATAACTACTTAGACAAACATCTTTCAGGCAGTGTTTGGGTATTTGCTGCTCCATAGGGGGATGCTAAAAGACTTGTTGAGATCATTTTGACTACTTTATTCCTTTGATACAGTAAATACACTAGGAGAAATAGAGGATATGAATCAAAAGCTTTATTATTC
Source organism: Dicrurus megarhynchus (assembly GCA_013399195.1). Lineage (NCBI taxonomy): Eukaryota > Metazoa > Chordata > Aves > Passeriformes > Dicruridae > Dicrurus > Dicrurus megarhynchus. Next base: position 1,881,189 of record VXAD01005273.1, on the reverse strand, counting down.
ACATTTGATAGATGGAAAATCAAGCTATATAAACGGAAAATGACCTACACATGGCAACGTAGAAAGTGTATGGCAACGAGCCAGGGATGGGATGCAAATCTGTTAAGTCATAGTCTGGAATTTAACCACAAAACCACCTTTTCTCTAGCCTCTGTATTCAATTTAGATGTATTCAAATGTCTGAATGTTTATCCAAAGCCTGTCAGGAGTGATCATCCCCTTCAGACTACATCCCTTTGCTCAACAGGCCTGGCTTCCCCTCCTGATGGAAGACCTAGCAAGTCCTGTCTCCTCTCTCACATTCACCATCTCATTTTGAATACTAGGTGGAGACTCAGTGCCCTGCCAGGCCTGTCTGTCTCACAGGTTCCGGCGTGATGATGGAGAAATCACTTTGCATTTTGAACGGCGTTAGCCCCGAGGTGCATTTTGGGTTAGTCAGGAGGGTCGAGGGGACAGCTCAGGGCACTGGCACAGGCAGGCAGAGACCCCAGTGTTCAGAACATGCTCTGCTCATGTTACAAGAAGTCTCTGTGTGGTTTAAAATCTGCATCTGTCAGAAACTTCCCGTTCAGACAAAAGCTAACCCAGTTATGTAAGAAGGTGTTAAATGTACATGGAAAAATGATGCTTTTCCAAGAAGCCAGGCAGTGATTACATTTGCTAAATCTGCAGTCATTTTCCAGTAACAAATAAATAATCAAAGACAGCACATTCTGTGAAAAAATAATAGTGTTGAACTAAAGGAAGCAATTGCCATTTCAAATCAATAAAATGTAGTTCCTTGTATTTTCATGTTAAATAAAAACAAACACTTGCCCAAGGAAAGCAGCAGCTAAGCTGTTTGTTTTTATATTCACTTGGATCCTCAGATCTCTTCCAGGCAGACTTGTGGATAAACAGGTTTGTTTACGAAAAATCTGCTCATTACTGCATCAGCTCTATCTATGGCGTCTTGGTTTCAGATGAAGCTGCTCTGAAGACATTTGTTTGCTTAAAATTAGGGGGTGCACAGCCTAACAGACAAATGCAGGGAGCTACAGTGTCAGAACTGGGGTTCTTGAGTAATTCTTTCAAAGCTGTAGGCTCATCTTAAAGCAATTCAACTTTAAAATCAACCCGACAAAAAAAGTCAATAAACATTAAATATGTAAACCCTTTTTGTCTTTCTATTTCCTGTTCTGTTTGACACTATTCCAAGTGAAGGTTGCTAACATTGTTTACACAGGATTCCTGAGAACTGGTGAAGACTACTTCCAAATAACCCTCTGCCTCCCACCTGTTTTCAAAAAATTCATCTGTTCCAGGGCACACAATTCCTCTGTAATGCTGGCTTTCCTCTGCCTCACCTTTGTGTGAGACAATGCTTAATTTAACTATTTTAATTAGTTTCTAGGACTGCATCCATCTCTGAGAACATGTTGCCCCAATGCTTCCAGGTAAATACTAAAACGTGTTTTGCATAATGATCCTGTATTTTTATTTCCATCATCTCAACAAGGAAGTTAATTGGGCGGGAGGGGAGAGACTTGGCAGACAATAGTACACAGCCATCTTCACCCAACTGACAACTGTGTTAATAGGCTTTTTAAAAAATGTGTTACACATCACCAACTTGACATAGAACAGCTGTGTCCAGACAGATAACACTAAAAAATACCACCTGGTAAATGATATATACTTTATGGATAACAACTAGTCGTTGGAAGACCAGAGATGTCACTTTTTCTGCTTTGTTGAAGATTGACGGCCACCTATTGAACGAGAATGTACTTTTAAATTGGAAAGCATCTTATTCAACTAATGAATACCTTTATCCTCGTGTACAGCATAGACNTCCAGCAGCCTGCCGTGTGGACTCCCCTTCCCGGAGACTGGGGGTGGGGGGTGACCACTTACCGGCTCCTCCCGGGCATCCTTTCCTTTTTCTCCCTTTTTTTGTTCTCCCGGTTGTGTTTTGTGTTAATAAATAGTTCAGTTTTTTTTTTCTTCCACTTTCATTGCTTTTTTAAATTTTCCCCCTTTGGTGGAGGAAAGGGGGAGGCCCCTTTCCCTTGGGAGGAGGGAAGACGCTCACTCCAGAGCGTCTCCTCCTAAAAATTTTGTCTCTAAAACCGGGGCAACAGAATTAAAAGTCAGAGGGTGTTACTGCAGTTGTCTGCACTACTAGTATAGTTTGGGGGGATTCTTTTGGGGGTATTTTTTCTTCAGTGGGCTTCTTTTTGCCCCATCAGATAAGCTAACATTTCCTTTTTGCAAGTGGACTAATGCAAATTATCCTTTCTCCATGGGGTATTGGTCATCAGTCACAGTGATAAGGGACAAAATGGTCAAAATATTGCTGAAAAGGAATGTGAAGTTGATCTGAAACACAAAGGGTCTGAAGATTCCAATGAATGTCCTCTCTTCATGACGGGACGCATACAGATTTTAATTCAGGATAACTTGCTTTTGTAGACTGCAGTGAAAAACCTCGATGCAAAAAGAGCTGAAACCCCATTTTATGAAACCAGTCATGTGCTGACACTGAGCAGCAGCTAATCACAACCAAATGTCCTCTGGTTGTGCAGCCTACACAAAATTCTCTTTTTTTATGCATAATATGGATCCTATTATTATTTCCCGCTTTCCTCTTGCATTCATATTTCCCCAGACTAGGGCAGCACTATTATTATTATTTCCCCCTTTTGCCATTGTCTGTACAGTTTCTATTGTATTGACTGCCTGGAGTGTCTTTCTTCTTACCCTCCTTCAACATGGGCTGCAAATCAGCACACTGCTTGGGTTTTCTTTTCACTATTCATTTGTGAATTTGCATGCTTTGTAGTGCAAACTTTAATTGGAAAGCACTGTCCTTTTTTAAATGGCAAGTGTGAAAGAGAATCCATTTTCAATGCACTTGTTCCCCCCTTTTTTAGAAGCATGAGTGTTTTTCTAGTGACAGCACTTGGTCCATTAAGCAGCACATAAATGTTCTCCTGTTTACTTCTCATTCTCAGAATGGAGCAAGGAAATAGTACTCAGAAGAATATTTTTTATTCCTAGAACTCCAAGATTTGCCAATTTCCCCAGGGCTACTTTTTTCTCTTGGGAATAAATATATTGCATGTTATAGAGCCCACATCCTTAATAACTATAATTAGCAACTCTTTTAATTAATTTTCAAGTAAAGTTATATTTATAAATTTCCTGCTTGTAAAGGACAAGGCTGATGCTGAACTTACATTAGAGTCATACTACTAGCTAGAACAACCTCACAATGAAGTCACCATAGGCCTTGAGAGTGTATTTCTATGTTTGCATCTTTCTCCTTCAAGATTTAGGTTTGCAAAGACACCTATTCCAGGACTTATACTGACTTTGCATTTTCTGGTAAAATATCATGGCCTTCTCTCAGGATGCACTGTATTTTCTGGTCTACATTAAAAGGGCCTTTTTGTCTGTCTGCTGATTAACAGAACTGTAGTGCATAAAAGCTCCAGGTAGCAAATACAGCCTGCTTTTCAAGGCAATCAGATTGATTTACACCTAATAAAGACCAATCCAAGAGTGACTAGGCCTTAAACTTGCCTGTGTTGTACTGGAAAATAGCAAAAAATAGCGTGGGAAATGTGGTTCTATGTGGAAAAGTAGGCATAGCCATAGATAATGGGATAATTCTTCACCTGGAGGCAAAAACTTTCTTTTGCTATAAATTAAGAACAAACAAAGCAAAACTTTATTCTACTACATGTTGATGAGGTTAAGTACAATGACCACCTTTACTGTGCCAGGCATAATCAAGTTGTCATTATAAATTAGTAAATTCTAAAGGAACTTTCGAATCTTTGAATCAAAGTATTAGGAATCTTTGTAAAGTATATAGGGGGATCTAGGAGGAGCTGCCTGGAGATGTGAGCCAGTCTGGAAACTTTTATTGGCAGATATGGAGATACATGTACAGAATCTCACCTGTGCCATGGTAGATACCTGTTTGTCTGGGTGGTATGGGTTTGGAGAAAATACAGCAGCAGTGTCTTCTTGATGAATACAACAGAGGTCTTCGCTCCTGTGTTTGCTCCCCAGTGTGTGCTTGAGCCAAGGTCACACGAGGTTCTTGCACCATCTCAGTTTTCTGTAGTCAGGCAAAAGAGGGAAAGGAACGGCGTACTGAGGGATAAGGAACTCCATTACATAGCTGAATAAATGGTGCTGAGTTGCTCGTTTTATGAGCTGCATGGAGGTTGAGGGTTTAGTTTTAGAGGTGGGCAGGTACCAAGGAAGCTGATGACCCAAGGCCAAGTATCTGGTTGTGGATGAAAGAGTATAAGGAGAGATCATGATCTGAGACTTGGTGGCAGCCTAGGTGTGGACACAACCTGTGCAAAGAGATGAAGTTGCCACCGTGATCAGATACCTTACCCCAGACACTGCTCCCGGCAGCAGCACGTTCTCCAGCAGCCATTCCCAACAACAGCCCCCACTGCCACTGCTCCTGACCCTGCTGGAATGCAGTCATGAGGCTTACCCAGACCATGATTGGCAGGGCTGTATCATACAATATAAGGAAATTTCTCTTCTAGTTTATTAATGATAATCTGGGGTCTGTCACGTCTACTCTAGTCCACCAATACCCATATGTATAATAGTTGAGGTACATCATCTTTCAATTCTATTTCCTTTTCAAAAATTAATTTTTTTTTTTTTTTTGACTCTTGAACCTCACTCAGCACAGGTCACTGAAGGTGGTTTCTAAGTGGCATTGCTGCAACTGTCTCCTACCATTTGCAGTGCTCATTTTCCTGCTCAGCTCTGCTCCCTCGAGAAAAGACTGGATGCAGTACGGGTTGCCCATCAGCTATGGGCCACAGTTCTGGACACAGCCACTGCTCACCTATCTGTACTTGCCAGGCATACTCGGAAGCAAAGATCGTTCTTCCTGTGCAAACAAACCTTCAGGAGTAAACACTGTATCCTTGGCTCATCGCGCTGGTGAGTCACTCTTTGTTGATGGGTGGTGGTTTCAAGTGTGGGATTGTAGCAAGGAAACTGCTTTGTTTCTGCTTTGCTTTTATTCCATGAAAGAAAATTACTACCATACTTAGCATTCTCAAAGCTCTGTACAAACTAATCCTTGCAACATTCCCATGAGGTAGGAAAGTATAATTAACCATATTTCAAAATATATGGAAGCCAGGACATAAAAGGGTAAATCATCTGCTCAGTACCTAAAGGTAAGTAAGGATCTGAATCCAGAAGAAGTATATTATGTCAGATAAACTGGTAATGGTCTAGACAAAAATTCTTCATAAGGCCTTTCTCAATCACCCAGTTACAAAAAATAGAGTAGTAAGTTAAAATAGTAAGAGTAGTAAAGGCTGTGCACCCAACTGAAGCTTGAAAAACAATGCCTGCCCTCACGTTAGGCGATGTTTGGGTCCAGAGCACAGTATAGAGCTCAGCTTTGTGTCTTGCTCTGATTTGATGCTAAGATGCTGTTAAAATTTACAGAGAACTAAATGTAAGGAAACTGCATCAAACAGCTTACAATTTTTTTCACTCTGCTCTTGCTTCATTTGTCACACTGGTTCTCACACACCACCATCATCCCTCACTTCTTGCTTCAGATCTCCTTCCCTGTTATTTCATCCACTGTTAAAAATTTCTCTCAGCTACTTAAACCTTTTCCCTTCCCTAAGAAACCCTTTCTCAAAGTCACCCACATCCTTTAAGCCACTTAGCCGATCCCACGTGTGCCTATTTGCTCCTCTCACCATGTTCCCACTAGGGAAACATCCAGCTTCTTCACTGCCTGAGGCATCACACATCCCTCCCAGCCTTGCTGTTCACTCTGCAAGCAACTGACAGTACACAGGAATTTATCTGCCTGCTTGTCAGGGTATCTTTCCACTTGTATTCCTACAAATAAGGTCAAATTGTCTAGGGAAAGAAGGGGAAGGGGACTGCCAGTTTTGTCTAAAATTTTAATAAGAAGGAGTTGGGAAATACAAAGCAGACCATACTGCATCCTAGGACAAACTGGTGTGGCTTTACTTTTGCTAGGGAAAAGGCAAGTGAACTTGACAAAAATAAACACTTGTCTGTCTTGACCCATTTTAAATTAAAACTGATCATACCTAGTTTTGCAGCATGATTCAGCATAAGGATGTCATTCCATTTTAGAACCAGAGGAGATTGTTTTGACCTTACAACTATTTGTGCAATTTTGTTTATATATTTAATGCCAAAGCAGATTCATTTAAATTTAGTATATGTATGCACAGTAATCTTGAGAAATTGTAATATATAGGAAGCATAAGAAAACACCAAGCAAATGTTAAAAGCCCTGTTAAGATTACACAGAATTTCGCTGAACGTTTTGGAGTTTCTCCCTTTTGTTATACACTTAAGGATGACCATTCTTTAGAGGGCCACAATATGTGATATATTAGTTATCTTTACAAAAAAAGCATGTACATATGTGCTTGCATGCATGATCCTGCATTTGCATCTACACGTGTGTTTTCTGTATGGGGAGATAGGCAGGACATTTGTGGAAATCATCCTGTTTTCAAAGTCTACATTGTTAGTATTGAATAATTCATTCTAGAAACCTCTCCTTCACAAAGAGTGAAGTAATTTATCTTTCAGTAAAGCTTTTTCAGCTTTCTCATTTAATTATGAAATTGAAACATCTCTCTTTCCAGATATTTTCCTGGCAAGAAATATCTATTCACTAGTTCCCAGGCAAGCACCCTAAGCCTGAATCAACAAATGTGTTTGGAAGGAATGATTGCTAAAGAAAGGTAGATGTATCTTTGGCAGCTGGATTATACCTAGCTGGGTGTGTTAGCCACTGAATGACATACCTTATTGCCAAAGCAGCAGTATTCATTGGCATTAAATGTAATTTTCTTGAAACCTTGCTAAGAAAAAATTCTGAGCTCTGTCATAATTTACACTATTTCAAGGAAACAGTACTAATGATCTCCACTTTCAATCTTTCCCATGTTTTCTCTCTGTTCCAGTAATCTCCTAATTAATGGTTTATTTGGCCTAGGTTTGTAAGGCCTTTGCAAATGGAAAACTAAACAGGTTGTAGAAAATACTTCCGAGAAGTTATAATTCAGTAGAAACTAACTTCACAACTCCATCTGTGAACTGTTTCTCATGAAAGAAACAAAATTACATTCCAAATGTGAAAATCTCAGACTTCAGATAACGTATCTGAGCCTAAACTACAGACAACTGCTCTAGGAAGAGATCTAGGTGTGGCTGTGAATGGGTCACTGGGGATATCCTGAACACATCAGTCCAAAAATCCAGCACACAGCTGAGCTGAGCTGCAGAATGTCTGGTTATTAATACCGTAGTACAAGCCAGGGGGGATGTCCATGGCTCAGGCACCCATGGCAGCAGAAACCAGCAATGCTGAGAGACAGGAGACTGAGACAGAGAAGAAAGTTATGGAGAGAAGATGGTTAGACACACACAGGCCACACAGCTGCTGCCACAGTCAGTGGTCTGAATACCACCCACTGGTCCTCCAGAAACCTGAGGAACAGCAGCAGCTTCCCTTTGAAGGAACCAGCATGGAGAGAGAAAGATAGGAAAAGGGGAGGGTGGGGCCAAGTTTCAAGGCATTATTTTGAGCCCACTATCAGATGTAGGTTATTCAAATAGTTCAAAGTTTCTTGCTCTGCCTCCCAGGTCACTCCCTGGAACTGCAGGCTGCTCCATTCAGAGGGCTGCTTTTTATTCTCCAGATATCAAATTTGTAGCAAACAGAAAAACCTTTTCCATAGTACGGGCTATTTAATTGCAACATATCAGGAACAGATAAGTGCCTACACAGATACTACCATGCTCACAACACTGTGGGAGCATTAACTAATTGTGTTAAGTATTATTACCTCTATCTTGCACATGAGGGCATTGGGCAGAGACAGGAAATACCACACCCAAGATGACAAAGTTCGAAGGGTCCAGGAGCTTTCTACCATACTACCTTTGCATTTTACAGATCTGTTTACTAAAAATATGGAACATTTTTATTTACGAAAGGTGAGGAATAATAATTTACCTGGGCCATTAGACCCGTTGTACCTAGTGTACTAGTGTACAGCAACATGCATTGCAAGTGTTTGAACGTTTTACAGAGAATTGACAAAGTTGGAAGGAGCCATGCATGACCCCCAACTGGCAAAGGCACAGACATGTTGGGGATACCTGCAGGGGGATGTTAAAGGCAGACAGAAAACTTGAGTTAAAGTGTGGTTCCTGTCCCAGGTAGCAATGGTGATTGCAGTCTATGTCACTTGGTGATCTGTAGCATGGGAGGTTTAGCTGGCCCTGTCTGCTGGGTAAAGAGGTTTATGAGTTTAAACATGCAGCACCCTTTTGCTTTCTTCTTCCACCTTTTTACTGAAATGCATGCAGAAGCCAGTAAAAGCATCTATTTCCAGTTATCTGTGCAAAAAGTGCACTTGCACTGTGCATGGGCTGCATTGAACAAATTGCTTTATTTCATTACCACATGCCTCTCCATCAATAAGTTGCATCTTAGATCAAAAGAACAGGGTCGTCTTCTGTTTTCTTATTCATCTGGTTTGCTCAGGCATTTACTTTCCTGAAGTCTTAAAGGACTTCAGTAGTGTAAATAACTTGTATATTATTCACTCTTCAAGAGGCCAATATATTCCAGTCAAACAAGGACTTCTGATGTATATATATGTGCCACAAATGACTCTGCAAAGGACATTTCTATTATGGAAAGTAAAACTCTAGCCTTTTTCTTCATTACTTCCTTTTTTCATCATTTTGGAAGCCCGATTTCAGTAAATGTTTGTCTAATTCTCTTCAAAAATTCCAGCTTCCTACAGCCTGAAATTAGCCACCTCACATGAATTCAGCTCCTCCAAATCTCTCTGTTTGAAGTCATTCCTAAATCCTTAGGTGCTTTCTAAAATCAATAGCTTTTAATAGACCTTCTTGAATATTCAAGGCTATGTTCCTTACTCTCTCAACCTCAAAGAACAGATGCTGCAGAAATTATTATATTGCATGTGGGCATTTTCATCAGGCTCATTCCTTCTGTATTCTCCATGTAATTTTTTTCTTTCTTCCTGTTTATTTCTAAGGCTTATAAACATAGAGGTGAATGCTGATCGTTTGTATTCTGGCTTTAGTAAACCAGCACTGGCAGGTTGCTGAATCTGTCTTGCAATGAGTCCGATACGATGATAGTGAGATAATCATTCACATCATTACTTATGCATCACAAAATGGAAAGAGGTGTGCAATGCAAGAAAATGGGTGGGAAGCAAAGCAAACGTCTTCTTCCAGGCTCCAAAGTGTCTCAGCTATGACTTTGAAGATGCACATGAGACTGTACCTAACCTTTAGTAATGGCCCTTCTGCAGCAGCACTTGTCTGACAGGTCTCCATATTTCATCCTGCACAGCAAACAGTGAGTTTGTGACTACAACTTACAAACAGGTTGTGAGCTGCTGTGGGATTCTGGAGCTCTGAGCACAGCAGCCTCAGACGGAAGTGAAGTTCATACTGTACTTTGGAAATTATAGGTGCTGGCTAGTACTAAGTTTAGGAGGCTGGTTCTCATGGGAGGTTTTCGATGTTTACGTGTCTGCACATCCACACAAAGGGCCCCTCTCACTATAAAATCAGACTATTACTGGTTACAAACCAGCGATTCACAAGTGGACCTGGATGAATACTGAAGTAAATGTTTGTTTGCAGATTGTGATCAGATTAAAAAAAAAAAAGGAGTATAAAATTGCTACCTGAATCTTTACAAAAAAGTCAAATAACATCTACACTAAGCAAATTGTGATGCATGACAGCCTCTGATGATAGACTGCCACAGTTGCCCAAACTTTTTAGTTCTACAGATTATTTCAGTGGACATAATGGAAATGTGTTCATGTTCATAATACTTTTCCTCTATGCTTGATTTTTTTAAACCTAATTCCTAGTGGCAGGAAATGTGCCTCATAAAATAAAAATAAAATCATGTAATTAATTTCTCTCTTATTATAAAGCAAAATTTACTGAAATAATGATACCTTTTCCATCAGGTACCCCTAATTACTTAATGTTCTATATTACAAAAAGGATACGCTGCCCCTTTACCAGGTTTCTGCTCATGATATGCCAGCGAATATGAAAACATGTAAATCTCAGCTGTTCAGTGTATATGAGAAGTGAGTAAACTCTCTAATACCCAGACAGAGAAGTCAGTCTGGTTTTAATAAGCTATGTGCATGATGGAAGGATGCTGTCTGAAAACAATGACATTCTTAAGCCTTGGCAACAGCATATTGATGTCCTGTACTTGTCACACATGCTCGCTGTTGTAGATGACAGTCTCCTCTCACCCTGGAAGAAAGTGGTCTTGAATCCAGGGGATTTATATGCAAAAGGAAAAACATGTTAGCTTTTAGTTTTTCCAGCTACATATGTAGATATTTTAGCGGACTTCATGGGTCTTTGTGCAAATGTTTGCCTTCCACAAGCAGCTGATTAACTGAGTAATCTTTGCTCAAGAAACTGATCTGATCGTAATAAAGAGAAATGGTGTTACAGAAAAACATTAATGAAGCTTTACAAAGATTTTAAAATTAATGGACAAGTGCCAATATATTTGGCTCCTAATTTTGACTTTTCAATTCAAGCAGATCAGATAAAAGTCAATTTTAGGCCTTTTCAAAAAAAATGCCAGTATTTTCTTGAAATACTTGAACAGATTGAACATACTGTAATTTCTGTTCTACATCTCAGCAAACAATTTAATTTTTAGCAAAAATTATTTCCTGTTCTCAAGTAAGGTGGCTTGGGGAGAGTATGTGAAAACAGAAGATAACCAAGATTTAGGTGATTCTGGTGAATGCAGGTGTCCTTGCACATGAACATAAAACCATGAAGAAATACAATGAATAAACCGTAATAGGAGTCTCTATGAATGGTGTACATGCTGCAATTACTGCTAAATTTTTTCACCTGAACTATTAATATAATCTAACTCACTCAGATTGGTCCATTTTCATGCACAGGTTATCAATGTCAAATGTCCTTTTCATTTCAGAGAGCTTTGGCCCAGACAAATCTTTCCAAAAATAAAATCAGGTTTTCAATACTAAGGTGACGTATACCAAACTGGACATTTTTCAGAGCACAGATTCTATTCCAGCACTCACAGTGATTTAAAACATGAAACAAGAACCCTTCATGTCCCTTGAATGTATATTTCAAGGCTTGGGCTGAAGGTTCCCAACCTCTTGTGTAACAGACTATCTCAAGTGAGGAAAAGGCTGGAAACAAATGCAATTAGCATTTGCTATTCAGATGGAAGTGTAGCTAAGTGAATGCAGCCAGTGGATGCTGAATTCCTGAGGAGCAGCAGAGAAAGCACAGGACTCTGAGGCCACAGAAGGAAATTAATTCATCTGCTTTATTTGAGGATACTTGCAAAAGAGACAAAAAATTCCACATAGCAGACCACCATAGCCCAGCAAAACAAGACTTACTAAATCTAATGCAAGGGTCCAGATAAATAAGAGCCATAAGAAATGAAGGATTACTATAAAATATGCAAGACATTATCCTGCTGCAGGTATTCTCCTGTTCCCACATGTCTGCTGCATACCATAGCTACAAAATATGTCTCTCTATTTCCATGAACCCACTCATAAAGGTTTTTGCTTGGCTGATTTTTCAAGTTAATGATAGTCAAGGCACTTGGGAGAAAGATTTATGTCAGTGATGCACAGGTTCAGCAAATTGTCAAAGAGTTCTGCTGTGTAATTAATCATCTTTTCTCCATTACAATTTGTAAGTGCCAAGCATATACACAAAGCCATTTTTATAATACAGTTATCATGGATACATAAGTAGTATATGAATCATGTATAAAAAAAATACAAAGAGTGCTAGCTACAACATGGATTTTTAAATCCTTCTCTACATGAGACAGCCCCCCAAAAATTGTGGAGGCTGTCACATTTAACAGTCATCATTTTTATTACACTGCTTAAGCAGATCTGCATCTCTGTCATATCTGTGCTTCCCAGGCAGCTTCAACTAGAATTATGTACATTAGGTTTTGGGGTTTTTTAGAGGGAAGCCATTCCTAGTTAAAAGGAATGGAAAAAAAAACCCAAAACCAAACAAAAAATGGAATCACCTGGAGTCTTTTTTTTTTTTTTAATAAAATTGGAACTGCAGAAAGAATCTACTTAGATTGAAAAATTGATGGTGCCTATTAGGCCATTAACAGCAGCTCTACTCAATCTTCTCCAGGTCACCTAGCCAGCATGCTGTCTCCAGGATCAAGCAGGGAGGTTCTCTTCTCTTCTCTAGGCTAGGTTACTGTATTGCCAGGACAGCCCTGAAAGATTCCTTGATACAGAAGGAGCTGAGTGTGAATTTTCCTCAGTGGTTTCTGTGAGATACTTTGGCAACTCAAACTTGCTCCTGGAGAACCAAAAGAAGCTTCTCTCCTCTTTTAGGGAGAGGTAGTCTTATGGTTCAAGCCCCAAAAGTAGACTTCTGAGTGATGCAGATTCTAGGGTCAACCTAAGCTTCTTGCCTGCCTCTGTTCCTCCCTCTTTTAAATATCCTCAGAGTCAAGCTCCTTGTTGCTCTACATCAGTACAGGCTCAGAATGTGGTTTCCTATGAATTGTATTAATAAGTAAAACTGCAGACTGGATATCCCAACAGTCACAGAGGAATTCCAGGGGAAGCAGACTCATCTCCAAAGGTGTTGGTGCTGTGAATGCTCACGTCTTACTCTCTCCCATCAGTTTCCCTCTTCAAGGGATCCTGTGAGAATTGTGTTCATTTCAGAAGTCACACCCTCCATAACCTTTTGCAATTCTTATGTGCAGCTTCTTTTTCGGAGCTCAAGAGAAAATATCCGGATTATTAGTGTTTATTATGCCAATAACTTTTGGAAGTCAGTTTTATAATGTGTGTACTACAACATTCCACTCAGATCAAAGAAAACAAACTGCTCTAATTGGGTTTTGAGATCAAATACTCCAAGCTTTACATTCACTGAGCTACATGTGGCTTAAATTATTTATATTGTACAATCCTGGACTGCATATTTTGTGCTGTACAGTAAATAGAGAACATGTGGTTTGGAATGTGTCTACCATATGCGTTAGTGCTCACAGTAACCAGCAGGATCACCAAAATTCACTGCCAAGAGCCTAATAAAAATTGATTGCGATCTCCAGACTCAGACCTGATGTGGACAGATAACAATTCATTGGGGTCTGTGGGTGCTAGAAGCAGTGTTGAACCTTTTATGTGAGGCTTCAAACACAAGTAGACAAAGCATTGACGTAGCACACGGCAAATTCTTGCCTCTCTCATTAATGTATTAAATTACTCTGAATTACATGAGCAGAACAGGTATCAGAATATATGCATGCACGGATATTTAGACTGCAGAATTCCACACCTCTTTGCTTTAGACCTTTTTTTGTACACAGAGTGTTCTCACCTAGATATAAGTGGGGTTTTGTATTAATGCCAATATAATAAATTGACAAGCCCCAGTTCTAAAGACTGCGAAAATGTTTGTTGATTTTAGTGGATAGATAGACAGAGAGATCAAAAATTATTTTCTTGTGTTACACCAAATTTTTTAAAACATATTTCAGGAAGATACAAAGAGATCATCTTGAAGGAACTCAAGTACCAAAAGATACTTGAACTGCCTAAATAGATTAGCATTCCGATTTCAGTTTTCTTTTTTTTTTTTTTTTAACTATTTCTGTTCCTCTGGAAACATCAATTTGGCCACAAATTTGCAAAGTCATTTTGAAATCCTTCAAAAGATATTTCAAATATTACAGAAAATTGTTGATTACTAAAGTAAGACAGAATGTAAAGCCTGGCACAGAGGGAATGTATGAGTGCATTTAACCAGTTTTCTCACTTTCCAACACTTTTGGCACCAATAAACCTGAAGGCACACTTGCTAGAGAGCTGTCACTAACTTGTCTCACAGTAACAACCTTCACAGCTGACTGCAGTGCAATCTTTTGTCAAAGCTTCTACTGACATGTGTTTCTTGATGCTGCACTGTTTAGAAAGAAGTGTAACAGCAACAGAAAGACTTGGGATGTTTTTGGAGAGGGAATGCAGAGGGGATACACAGCTGTAACTGGACATCTGCTAGTGCAGCAGGGTAACACTAATGTGAGAGATGAATTCCTCATTTTCTCATGGTGCATTATACAGGAATTAACTGTACAACCAGCAATGCAAAAGGATAAAATAATATCCCAGGTCATGTTATCCATTCTGTGACATTAAAATTAAAAAACCCCAAAAGCAAACAAAAACCCACAGAAACAAACAAAAGCCAGAAAATCGGTGAAATCTTTCCTGGAAAGAGCTTATTTTTCATGTATTCTTATTTCTGAGCTAGCAAAAACCTGGCAAATAGCAATTTTCCAGTACTTTCTGCAATTCGAGTTGGAGGAGGATATTATGTAGGAGGTTGGTATGTTTAAAAGAACTGCAGATACACTCACCAGCAAGCAGGCTTGCTTTTCCAGAATGATCACTCCCAATAGCTACTGCTTTCAGTAGTCATGGAGGTGAAATATCTGACTATCCTGCAAACAGCTGAACACTTTGTGCCCTTGGACCTGAACTGAGACAGCACTTCAGCATTCCAGCAGAGCCTAAGGGATTCACTGGAGAGAACAGAACTGATCAAAGCAAATACTCAACCACTTTCAATAGTTAGGGATGTGTGCTTGGCTGCAGTGTTAGTTTCACTTAATTCAACCTGCTGATGGCTTGGCCCCTCAGCTGACAAGACTCAGATAAATCACCCTTTCAAGCCATGAGGACACACAGGAGTCAATAAAGGATTTCAGGATGCAAAGACAACTACAATGGTAGTTGTTTTCTGTGCCTGTGTCAGTGGTGCCAAGTGGAGAAATCCACAGCACTAAAATCCAATGGCACGGGCTGACTCGTGCCCTTGCTGTGTAAGGCTCTCTCTCTGCATATCAGACTGACTTCCTCCACACAGCACAGGAGCTGGCCCAGCACCCCTTCTGGTTCTTGAGTGGTGTCTTTTGGACTATAAGGCATAAATGTTATTCCAAATGTGTCTATCAGTTCCAAGGTTTCTAAAATGGTGTGAGGGCTCTGCTGCAGCCTGTCAGGGTGGTTGGAGCTGGTAGTTGTTATTTGACTCATGACGTTATTTTACCCAGGGTGTGATAGGAGAGCATATAGTTGCTAGAGACTTCTGGGATGGTGTTGAGGGACAAAGTGATCCATCCATAAAGATTTTTTTCGGGCAGCCTCAGAAGCACACTGTGACTATTGCCTTGGGACAGTTATCTGGAGTGGTCCAAACCAGGGACAGAGGGTGAGCTGAAAATTAAGCTACCTGAATGCTCACAAGGCCTATGCTCCAGCACACTGCTTCACCTGCTTTTATTCCGTAAATTTGCTTCATTCAGTAAAGAGCTGAACTATACCCCAAGTATCATTTAATGACTGTGATACTAAATGAGGAGGGCAGAAGGGCTCTTCAGTGGCAGGCAGGTGGAAGCATTTGTAACTCAAGAGTGCAAGCAGACAGATATGGCTAAATGATGTAGCCTTTTTTCTGCCATTTGCTCACAAGGGATTTATTCTGTATCCAGAAACACTTACGTTAATGCATTCTTCTCTAATTCATCATTGTATGTATTTTCCATACTTTCTCGCCTATTTTATTTTGTTACCAAAGGTTACTTACATGGAAACAGAAATATTTCGAGTGTTTCTGTTTAAATTTTTCTTTCTTCCTACATCAGTTTTTTTTGCTTAAACTCAGACTCTTTGGTTATCCAAGCTGGATTGTTTCTGAGCAAGAGCATTCCTCACAGACAACTGTCCCACAAAGAACAGGATAACTTAGCTGTGACAGGGACGTTTACAGAGGAGAAGCTGAATGTTTGGCAACAGCAGCATCAATCCCCCTACCTGTTTGGCATTTCCTGCGTGTGTCTGAAGCCTTAGAGCTCAAGGAGCACTTGAAATTCAGGAGAAATTGTCCAACTGATTTCAGCAGATATGGACTTACTAGGCAGTCCAGACACATGTGGGAGTCCTTTGTTTCTCCTCCCTTTTCTGCAGCTGGAGAGAGGCCAAAGCAATATGCAGTTAGGTGGGAGGTGTGGGGGGAAGGAGATGAGAGAAAGAATCCACATGTGTATCTGCATGTACCCGGTTCTGTTCTCCAGAGAGTTAATTTTGTTTTGCAATATTCAGTTTTTCCAGCCTTGTTCCCCGGCTCAGGTAGAACTGCACCTACCCTTTGTTTCAATGGTCCTTTAGCAAAAGACAAGAGAAATGGTAATGGTCTTTTCCTGGTACCTGTCACTTGGCTTGTATTGTATTACAACCCTGTATTAATATATTCACCTACTTTTCTCTGCTCTTTTCTGCAGCAAAGATTGAAGAGCACAAAGTGTGCTAGGTCAAATGCAGTTGGGAGCAAACAGCAGTGCAGATATGGATGGCATCCAGAAAAGCTGCAGGAGTCACACTCAGACCACCTACCTACCGCATGCGTCAAAGCTGCTGCAGCACATAAATTCAAGGCAACAGTGCGCAGCTCCTACTGCCTGCTATCCAGAGCTGCCTACTGTAGGTCACTCTTCTCTATAATTCTAGGCTAGGCTTCATACAGCAAGGTTTCATACAGCCCTCTGAATTTTCACTGGTGTTGAATTTTTCTTAACTTCTCTAAAAGATAAAACACACTAAGACTGCCTTTCTTTTCTCCAGTTTATCTTTTCATCGTATTGCTTTATTTCTTCTAAAAGTGAAGAAATGAAAACACCCCTTAGCTTGATTTGTTGCAAAGAAAACAACATAATATCAGGTTTTTTTATTTTTCTGTTAGCTAAAGTTTGTGTCTCTATAAATGTTTTCAATAGTAATTTTTTAATTAAACTACTTTTTTTTTTACTTGTAGAGGCTTATTGCTTCAGTTTTAGAAGTGTGACCATTTCTACCAGCAGTTTATTTTAGGAACTCTGAAGCACGAGAATGCTTCAGTGAATCCTACTACCTTTGTTGCCAAATGGCTTATAAAAGCTTAGTTTAAGCTATCTAAAATCTCCCTTTACAGTCAATTTAAAAAAAAAAAAAAAGTCCAAAAGAAAATTCACACCTCTATCAATTACAGAAATAGAAGAATGGCCGCTAGACTATAAACCAAAATTTTAGTTGCCTAAAAGAGACCAATCACTTCATAGAAATTGGGCAGTACAGCAATTTTGATAAAAAGGTTAGGAAAAAAGGAGGTTGTTTACTGAAGAAAGGCTTTGATTTAAAACAGTTGCACAGGATCTAAATGCAACTTTTAGATTCATGCATATAAATTCCATTAGAAATAAGTGATTTTGTAGGAAGAAGGAGTTCCAGGAAAGAGATATGTGCAAAAGTCCCATGAAGTTCTCTCATACTCCTGAGCTATTTGATTACACACAGAGTAATTCCTCGTCAAACATGTCCCTCGTCTTTTGTTTCCTCTCACAAGGTAACAGTCCCAAACAGGATCATGGCTGCTGTGAAGGTAGGAAGACTGATGTGGGATGTTTCATGCAGCAGTCATCCTGAGATTTGGAGGTCATACCAGATGATCAGTCTTCTCTGTGTGTCCCTACTGGAAACATTCGGAATTTCTAGAGCAGTTAGTTGCTCCCATGAGCAGTAGAGTCAGACCAAGAGAGACTTGCCACAAAGTACAAGGCTGTGCAGCAAGTGCAAGGGTTTGTTTACTGTTGTTATTATTGACTTGTTGTCCATCTGGTTTTGACCCTACCTTCCTTCAAACTGTTCCCTCACCAATCTTCCCATAAATATTGGCTCTCTGACTGTATAGGTTTGTGCCTGGCCCTTGAGCTCTGTGGTGAGAAGACACCTCTGTGCCACATTCTGGCCCTTCCCGTATCTATTCTGTCTGTGCTGTATCTTTCTATCCCTTTGTGCAGGGAAATTTGAAGTATAAATGACAAATGATGCTTCAGGAAAAACTCAGTACCCAAAAATGTGTCTGGTCGTGTGTACTCGGTCTGGAGTTAATTCTTTAGCTATTCTTGTCTACCCCACCATGGTGTCTTCTGACCTCAGAAGCCCCCAACACACTGAAGTATTGCTAATCTTTTTTAAACCCAGATCTACCCAGCAGCAACATGAGCTGTTCAAGAAATGCTATGGGATCAACCTCACTCACAAAAATTAGTTTCACATACCACTTAAGCATAAAGGGACAGTGTCTTTAAATACCAGCTAGTGAATATTCTAGAGTCAAATAAACAGAAATTGCCAAAATAAATTGGATAAATGGTATGCACTTTAATATTTGAATGTTAATGGCTTATTTCTAGTAGAAGAATTGATTATGCAGATTTGATTTATTGTTAGCTCAGCTCAATAGTATTGATTTAGGTATTGAACATGATATGTACCACTGCAGTTATTGTTTCCCCGAAATAATTTGTTTTGATATATATACATTGATTACATTTTTACTGTTTTAATGATACCAGTCATTATGGTACTGGCATTACACACACAAGCACAATATACTGGTCTTTATTTCCTGAGCCAGTGATATGTCATGGGTCAGGGTTATCAGATGTTGTGCTTCTTACTGTTCTCTATCCTGAAAGTCAGCAGTCAGCATCCACTGTTACACCAACTTCTTATTATTTTTGGAAATCAAATGGAAATCACACATTCATTACCACCTGATACAGCCAGGTAATACAACCTGACAGAGCAGGGAAAACAACTTGTGAGTATCAAATAAAACAATGTTCTCACCCTCTTGCAGGACACATCAGGTAAATAACACTTCAAAATTCCAGGTCTCCTCTGCTCTTTTCCTGAAAATGTTCCCCTCCCCAACCTGACTATTGCCAGGGAATCTGTCCCCTGAATCTGCACATGTTGGTTATTCTTGTCCCTTTGCCTTCTCAGAGGCTGGGAGGGAAATGTGATTTTTACAGGCACTTGCACAGTGTTCTGGACTGTAACAACAAACAAATTGTCAACTTTGGTATCTTTCCATTGTCCTCTCGTTATCTTATCTATGAAATAAGAATACACAGCAGCTATGCCCACATTTGTGGGACAACTGAGAGAGGTATTATCTTAACAGATTGCCAATTACTCTGTCTTTGAAAACTAGTATTGTTTGTACCTGACCTAGAACTATTAGTTTTAGCATGAAGGGCAACAGGCTTGGCCAGATATTCCTCGTCTTCTGATTTACTCACATCACCAGCTTTTCCAGCCACTTTCCTCACAAGGTAGGGAATCATCCGACACTTTTTCTTTTGAGACAAGTCTCTGAACTGATGATATTTGTGGTACTCTGAGTATGGCTTTCTGATAATTAGCTATGTCTTTTCCTTATTTAGATCAAGAGTGCAAAGTTTGATTGGGATTTACTGTTTTTTTCTTGGCAAAATTTCAAGTTTTTTCAAAATGGAATCACTTCCTCTTGATGGTATCATGCACCTGCCCTCAAATTTATTGCAAGCAGGTATTTGCCTTTGTTTTCTGACTCTCTCAGTGTGTTTTTATCAGCTGCACCTTAACTGTTCTTAAGCACTTTCTCTTTAAGGAATACAATTTTAACTGCAAACCCTCACTTCTACCTGCTCTGAACAACATTGCATCCACTTCTTGCAGGGAATGCTTTGCTTTGATCTTGTTGCCAGTTCTACTGCTTTTAATTGGATCTGTAATTATTCCCTATAATAACTGTTTCAGTTCATGTGTCTCAGCTTTAATATAAGGGTGATTAAGCACTCAGTGATCCTGCTTGGCAGCCGCCTTCTAGTAAAGAAACATACCATTCCCTGACAATATTTTTACGGGAGTCCAAGTGCTCTTAAATTCTACAAGGATTTTAGGAAGATATATCCTTCTTTGTGTTCCCAGGATCTGAGGTAGAGCTCACCACTGTGCTGAGCCCACCACAAATACCCATGTGAAACACTTCTGGGCTTTAGAACTGTGCTTGTTTTGCAGTGAACAGTTTTTTCTTGATCGGCTTTTGCTGGTTTGTTTTTAAACACAAAGGAATGGTTGTGTAACACATGAGTGCTCATTTAGAAAGAACTATATGTCCTGTTTTTTCCAACTTTTGATGGACCAAGATTGCTGAAGGTTATGGCCCTCTCACATAGCATGAAAAACTCCATTGCCTTTTGTAACGCTATTAAATGCTATAGATGGAATATAGTAATGAATTGAATTAATTATAGTTTGCTGACTTTGTCAGAGCATGTTTCTAGAGTTGTAGTTAATACTTTACTTTCAGCATAGAATAAATGTTTGTAAGTTACAAAGGGGAATTGAATTTACACAGGTTTTAGAAGGCCCAGAGGTGTAATTTAGAGACAAAACATATTCTTATGTTTCTTGCCTTTTTGTCTGGAAAGTGTTTCATATTTCAAAAAGAGAAAGAGAAACAGATTTTAAGGGTGTTTTCCCTTTCAAGATTTGAGAAAATATAAAATTATTTTACTTTAAATTATAAATCAGAAACACCTTTCAATCAAATATATATTTATGCAAATCATAAATATCTTTATGCAGAGCTATGCTGAATGTATAGATAAAGGGATTAATATGCGTACATATTTTTTAAGAAATTATTTTTTTATTTATAATCATTCTAAGGCAAATCTCACTGGATTCACATTGACTCTCTACTCTTCACAGAGAAATAATTTTTCCAAAAGCAGCAAATCTTTTTGTAAATATTTTTAAACACCATCAAAGAAAAAAGATACACATTCTAACTTTGATACTGTCTTCCTTTTTTTTGCCACCTCAGCTGCAGCTATTAATTCCCTCTGTTGATAAACCCTTTTCTCGAACATGTCCAATGGAAATTAAAACAGACACTTATTTCAATATAGGTTTATGAGAGTGTGATAGGTCAAGACAAATAGATCTTAACAAGAAATACTGTTGGATTAATGGCACCTGTTCTCATAGATGAGTTCCATGTTTGCCTCTCAGCAATCAAGAAAAATTAATCACCTCTTACACATTCTAGACATTTCTACTTGTTATTTTCGAAGGAAGACAAGTCAGCATTTATTGTTATTGAATTGTTTCATTGGTGCTGAATACTTCCCTCTGTGAAGACTGTACAGTGAGAGAGTTGCAAGTCCAGCAATAAGCAGTTGCACCTGCTGCTTTGGCAAAACTCTTTATTACCTTTATTCTTGGGCCCAAGGACAACAGACACTGTGCTTTTGTAGGGCTTCTCTCTATCATCTCTCTCCATAGCCAGATGATCTTCTCCATGTATGGCAGAATCCTTTCCCACACCCTGCTGCACTCAGGGGACAGTCAGAGGTGTTGGAGTTGGCTGTGTATGTACTCTTGACTCAAAGACATGGCGGGCTTTACAGGTTGCAGCAAGTCTTAGGGAAGAAGGAAGCTGCATCCCAAAGGACAAATACAGGTTTCAGTCTCTTATTACGGAAAGCAAAACACTGAAACTCAGAATCAGAGTCCACTTCAGCAATGGAGAAGAGACCACTGAGAGGGGATCTTGTCACTTCATTCAACTATGTTAAGGGCAGGTGTAATGAGGATGTGGCCAGATTGTTTTCAGTGGTGCCCAGTGACAGGACAAGAGGCAACTGACACAAACTGGAACACAGGAAGTTCCATCTGAAGATGAGGAAAAACTTCTTTACTATGAGGAAGGCAGAGCACTGGAACAGGCTGCCCAGAGAGGTTGTGGAGTCTCCCTCTCTGGAGATATTCAAGAACTCACATGGACACGATCCTGTGCAATCTGCTCTAGGTGGGCCAGCTCCAGCAGTGGACGTTGGCCTGGGTGCCACTAGAGGTCCCTTCCTCTACCATTCTGTGATTGTGTGTGTAATTGGTGAAATGCTGGAAGACACATTATTTGTTTTAAGAGGCAATTAGATGGTAACTGCTGTGCTTCAAGGCCATCTCTTTGTTGTGTGTTTGTATGGCTCTCAGCACAGCAAAGTCCCACAACAGGAGCCTGTAGATGTACAGTCTGCTGTGATAGACAGGTAATTGTTCTCTTAATAACAAGTGCCTGAATTGTCCTATTGGTCTTCCTCTGAGTAAATACACAAATAATGTGCTGCTCCAGCCTTTCAGAGGTATGGTGTCAAGGGTAGTTAGCACTTGAGAAAGGATTCCAAAATGCCCAAGAGGAAAAAGAAGTGTGTTAAAGGAGAGACACAGGACAATTAAAAGAGCAGGTAAAGATCATGTCTTGTTGGTCTTGGTTTTTACAATCTTCATGTAAGAGCAGACCACAGAGTTAGCACAGTATTATAAAATAGAGGCACATATGTAGATGTTTCCTGAGAAGAGCTCACAGACCAGCACTGGCTGATGCCTAGAGGAATCCTCAGTTAATCTTTAAATTTTACATTTGCAGTAGCTGACTGGAAATCTCCTATCCATCTCTTTGGTGAACATCTGGATTTACAAAAGCAAACTTTTCCACTTTCTTGGGAATTTTCTGGTTGGGCAAACTTTCAGAACCATCAAGTATGGATATGTCTATTATTTTGACTAGGTTTTCCCTTCATGAAAGTCTCTCTCCTAGTCTACCTTCAGCTCTTTTATAAGCTTTATAAAACATATCTTCTCTTTCAATGGAAAAGAAAGGAATTCCAGTTCTCTTTCACTTTTGTGTTTCTGCAATCATTTTGTCCCAGACTCTTGCACCTCACCTTCCCATTAATGGCCTGTTGTTAAGTGTCACAGAGGAGCCTATTCACCCATTTTTGATACTAATGGGAAGCTTGCTTTCCCTGCTTTTTTATAATGTTCCTTCTTTCCACATCAGATTTAGGTTCCTTCCTTCTGTCTTTCAGGTCATACGATTCTGTCCTGTGGCCAACCTGGTTCTAACTTTTTTCTCCCTTTCCCACTTTTTCACTTTCTTGGTCTCCTTCCAATCTACTCTTCAGCTTGTTCATGTTATTTTCTCATGTTTTACAAATTATTTAAAATTCAGATGGATAGGAATTTTGTCTACCCACAGTTGTAAACTGCTATTTACAGATGGGGATATAAGAAACATAAGTATTTATTAATACTGTTACCTATTCATCACCTACATAACCAAGGTCTTCTCTGTTAGCAATACCAGTAAGTCTTGCTCCTCTTCCAAGCAGCAAATAAATCTAGATCATGAAAAAATTTTTTGTTCTACGAGCCTTGAAAATTTTAACTTCTGAATTTGTCCTAAAGTGACAACCTACATTTTGTTATCAGCTTTGCCAAGTTGAAACTGTAATTGCATTCATATACAACCTGAATCAAGTTTAACTTGTCAGGAATATTTTTATGTTCTAAAGTCATCCAAAGAATATGACTTTTCTGAGTAACCGAGCTGCAAGTATCTTTCAAGTGATCCTTAATTGCTATTCAAGTAAAAATTCCTAATTCCTTTTCTACAGTAGCTGTCTAATGTCAATACATTAAATTTAAAATGGAGATGGGTATAGGAAACAGCTACTTCTGTTTAAAAAGACAGTAATTTGCTTGTTTGCAATGGCTGGTTTTAGAAAAGAAGTTTTTCCCAATTTCAAGCCAGTCTCTCAGAGAAAGTGAGTATATAGACATTTTCCAGTTAGTAACATTTGTTTACCTTTTTATATATATATGTGCATAAACAGGCAAGTTCGAGGTGAGTTTACAATGTGCCTGCAAGCCTTCTTCTGAAACGTATGGACAGAGTCTGGGATTGCCTAACAACAAGAGAAATACTCTTGCGTCTAAAATGACATCCCTAGCATTTTACTAGCTGTCTATCTAAATCTATATTTGGTTAATACCTATGCCCTCTTGAAACTGGCAGAGAGTTTTTTGAGTGGGCACAGTGCCACCCCAGCAGATGGTCACAGGCAAAGGCATGCCAGAGAACCAGTTTGTGCCTCATGTTTGAGTATTAAGCGATGGATTTCCATCCAAGAATGTCAAAATAGCAGTCAATGCAGAACATCTGAGCCTATGGTTGAGGGGATATGCTGACTATTCCTGCTCAGAGCTGGATTACCTTTCAAAATCATGATTTAAAAAAAAAAAAAGATAAACAACCTTCTCCAGCTGTGCAACTTTGGCACTAACAAATGAGGAGTAGAAGGAAAGAGAAGTATTTAATGAAATATTTTAACAGCTTACTACACATTAAGCACCTGAAATGTCTCCAAGTAAATAAAAATAGCCTTCTGAGGCATGGCTCAATTTCCAGGGAATAATCTGACTGATGCCAGAAGCTGGACCTGCAGATTACACATCATGGTAGCCCATGTCTGTTTTATGTTAAACAGCCCAGTCCTATCCAGGGTATGTCACATATCTAATTTCAATGTAAATTCAATTTAAATTGGCACAAACTGGTGAATAGTATTGTGTTGGTGCCAAGAAGGTTCTGTTCATTTCTTATACTGATCTATAATGGAAGTAAAGGCCTGAAAGGAAAGAAAAGAAAGGAACATATTGAGTACTTTCATCTGCATCAGGGTTAACATTTATTTCACAGAATCATAGCAGATACTGAGCAGGAATGCTCCCACAAGGATCAGTGAGTCTACTCCTGGCCCTGCACGGGACAACCCCAAAACTCACACCATGTGCCTGAGAGCATGGTCTAAACTGTCCAAGGTTCTTTTCTTGAACTCTCTCAGGCTTCATGCCATGACCACTTCCTTGGGGAGCCTGTTCAGTGACTGATCATGCTCTGTGTGAAGAATCTTTTTCCAGCAAATAAAGACATTGCTAATAAACAAATTGTATGGTTCTAAGGATTATATTGTGCAGGTAAAAGCTGATGCTGACTGGGGAGAGAAACACTAAGAAAGTTTGAATATTCTTCTTCTAGGACTTGAAACAAAGTTATTTTTTTAATTTATTTCAAAGTCAAGTCAAATTTGTGGGGAAGAGAAGGTGCTGAGTACCAGAGTGAGAAGAAGCTGACATTAACTACTACAGAGAACTTAAGTCACTAGGGAAGGGTGAGTAACATTTATCCTCTTGAGCTATCAACCCTGCATCTTGCCTGGCCCATTTTGCCTGGTATCTCTGACATTTTAGTCTATATCTACAGAGAAATGTCATGCTGATCTATTTATTTCAATCCAGTTTTGGCAGCTCAACTCAAATAAATTGTTCATTTCGCTTTGCTCCCTAATTTGGTCTAATTTCCTTATTAATCACAGTGTCAATGGAGCTTTGTGATAATCCTTCTTAAATGCAAGTCCTTTCCTAAAAAATACAACATTAATATTTTTTGGTTCTCACAGAAATCACTGTTTTGATTTTTCTTGCCCTTTGCTGTACCACGGGTATCTAAAATTATGCAAAATCTGAGGTAGAAACCTAGACTAACACTCTGCCTGGTTGCCATTATTTTTGCCAATATAATTTCTGAACTCCCGAATCGTAGTGAAAAACAACACTGCTGAATGTTATCGTCAGCATAATCATTGTTAAGACCTGGACAGAGCATTTAGGTCTGTTGAGAGCATATTTTTTTTGATAACAAAAAGTAGAGGTGAAGTGTCACTTTTTCAGGACTAGCCTAAACAACTAAACAAGAACAGGATTCACGGTTTAAAACACAGGAGGAATATGGGGGAAAAGACAAAAGACCACTTGCAAGCTTCTGTCTTTAATATATCTTTCTCAATATCCACAAGGTTAATGTTTGGGGCTGCTACTAAAATAAACATCTTGTGGGACAATTCTATGAGGTGTGATCTCCGTACCATGCAGGTTAAAGTAAAATACACAGTAGGTTTTGTCCCATGCACAAACAGGTGCTTCAAACCAACAGTTTACATAAGTCTCTTCTGGCTCCAGAGTGATGCAGGCATTTTTCACCTTTTCCAGATTCACTGGAAAAGTACCTCTTGACAGCTCTGCTTTCACAGTTGTCTGCAAACACGGACACCTAATTTTCTAAAAAAGCTCTTCAGCTGCTCTTCTTCCACGCATCTTTCTCTCCCCTGCAGTTCATGATGCTCTCTACATGATGATGCTCCTCTTGCATTGGCTGAGATATGACAAGTAAAATGACAATGGAAAATGGCAATGGAAAATGACAATGGAAAAACAAGTACCCCTTCTAACTCCTGTTCCTCAGCAATATTTGCACTGCAGGTAAAAATGCATTTAGAGATATAATGAAACTAGTTAATACAGGTACTAATTTCATGGAAACACTTCATCTCAGCAGTCACTTCTAGCCAGGGTGAAATGAGATTTTCATCTGAGCCCAATCCTGTCACAGAGCACTCCGAGTTGTGCTCATGTTAGCCAGGTTACACCAACAGCTGCAGGGCACACATCTCCCTTGTCCTTCTGCTGTCACGACAGTCTTCTTTTCTATAGACTCCAGATGTGGCAATCTCCATATTAATTTTCCCAGGGTAGATTAAGCACTTGGGAAATTCTGTTGATTTTAGGAAGATGAAATAGTTGGGAAGCAGCAAGGCAGTAACTGCATACATAGACATGTAAGTTGTCTTTCTGCAGGGAGATATTTGTTGCCAAGAAAACATAAAAAGATTCAAACGAGGCTTTCAGCTCTCCCCAAAATAGTCTGAATGCTGAGCAGAAGTAGTTTTCCTTGCAGTTATACTGTGAAATAGCACATAAAAATGCTCAAAGCTTTTCTTTGCAGCAGTTTTTACAGATATTTGAATTTTCACATTCACACTATATGAAGAATAGGGACCAGGTAGCCTTTGTCCAGTGGTTTCCTGTTGAAGAGAAAGGTGAGAGCTACTTTGTTATAAATGCCTTCTAGAAGAAGAGAACAAAAGGAGATGACTAAAAAGCCATGGGAACTGAGCTGCAAGAAGAAGTCTATTCTGGGTTGTGTGTGATTGCCTGTATGCAATATTTCTGCATCTTCATAGTAGCTGGGGATGTGGTTTTTAACTGTCCTGATAAATTCTCTTCTGTTAGCTCCCCATATTGAATAAACACTGAGAAAGCTGAGGGCAGCTTGTTGAAGCCAGGCATTTTGCACAGGGTGCTGACCACAGTCCCTGTGTCCCTATCACAGCACTCTGCTTTGCAGATGGCAGCATCTGCTAAAAAAGTCTCCATTTCCTCATAACAAGCATGTTATCAGAGCTCCTGCTTTTTCCTAATACTTGTTTTGTCTTTCCTTCCTCTCTTTACAAGCTGTGCCTAAATCCAGGGGTGCTTCCATATCTAAATTTCTTTTAATATACCAGCATCCATAGCCTACAAACTCTGGCCCAGATGGGACTGAGTGAACAATTCTCAGAAGTCTGGGACTTTCAAGATCCACTAGGCCAAAGCACATGGGAATTCATTAATGTATTATATTTTGAAAAAAGAAAGGGTTTCTGGGAAGTAGGGGAAGTAGTTGGCAGCTGTGCATTGTTATCTGTGAGTCTCGAGTTCCTTACTTTTTTACCAGTTGGTACATTGTGCTTTTTTTTTTTTTCCCCCCCATCTCTACTCAAAACTGAGCACTTTGCTGTAAAAAGACATTTGAAAGAGCAAATCTTGAAGGTTCAAGAACTGGTATTTGCTTTCTGAAGCTCTTTCTAGAGATCTGACTTTTGATAAGGACATTGTCATCAAATCAGGGACGACTCTTCATTTTTCCCGTGTCCTAATGAGGAATAAGCAAGTACTACTCCAGAGAAGTGCCTCTTTCTGGAGAAAAAGCATGAAAGAAGAAATATGAAAATGAAAGAGTACACTGAGCTGCAAAAGGGTGATTTCAGAATCTGTGTTTATGTTCCTGAGGAGGTGAGAAAACTAGGGAATGGGGTAATTGTCTAAATGCAAGCACTATTTTAATTGGAATAATGGTGGCTCATTTTTCCATAAAGAATAAAAATATCTGATATCATAGAAACATACGTCTGTATACCTTACTTTCACATGTTAGATAAAAAGTGAACCTAACTCCCTACTGCAGAGCTCCAGTTTTACAATTAAATTCCTCCACTAATTTTTCCCGGAGTTGATAACACCCTTGAGCAAGACAGGTGCAGAACAGATCCAGGATATGTATTATTTATTATCCAGAAGGGACTGAAAATGTCAGTGTATGTATCCTTGAGGAGAGTGGGGCTGTGTAAATATTTGAATAGTTTTCGTAACATTTTCCCAGATTCGTTTTTCACCTTTCAGGATTTTCATATTTGAGCAGACATTCACAAAACAGCAAACTGCCTGGAAATCCCTGCAAAGTCAAAAGATCAGTTATAATGATTTAACTTGAGAGCTGACCCCCCTTCACTGGAAATTATCCGTGTTTTGGATGCAAACCATGCAAAAGTGAAATTCATTTGCAATTTGAGATAAATGCCAGCATTCTTGGGAGTTTTTAAACTGAATCTAAGCAAGTACTTGCCTGAAAAATATGCTTTTTTACTGATCAGACTGTTTACATGATTGCCCTACTACTATATTGCACCTACTAACACTTTTTTTCACTGCAAAAATAAGGAAAAACATTGTATCCATCCTTCATTTGTAGAAAAAATATATAAACACAGTTGTGCATTTCTACTGGCTACATTTTTTTCCCCCAAGACTTTTTGTTTGCTAATTTCTGAGCCATTTATAATGTAACCTATTCACAGCACAGAATCACAATATCTAAATCCTGATATGTGACAAATCACTTCTAAAGACTTAAAGTACCAGCATGCTTGAGGGTGAGGAAAACAGTATGGGTCCAGTGATTTAAGGGATAAGAGAGTTTTTCTGGACTAATATGTAGTGTACGTTTTTGTTTCCAGCATTATATGCCACTTGCCAGAACTGTTTGATGCTGTAAATTAGTTTGGAATTTTAATTTCATTAATAATTCAGAATCACTGCAGTGATTCCAGAAAGTAGTAACACCTTATCATACATTCACATCAGTGCTCAACACTGAAGGGAATATTGTTGTGTTTCTAGAAAGTGTTGTGATGTCTTGGAGAGCAAGTGCAGTTCAGCTAAATATTAATAAAAATTTCTGTGTGCTTATGTGCATTTTCTTCCTTCTAATCTTCTGTATAACCCACAGGTAACTTTTTTTTAACCATGACACCCAATCTGAAGCTACTATGTGGCCTGTGCCCAGGATTTTGTCACTTGTCATGTATTTCAATGGCACTTCCTCCATTTTTGTGAGTTACTGGAATTTTGCCTTCATTGCAGCAAATAGTCAGGTACTGTAGTAGGTAAAGTAGATTTTGCAGATCCCATCTGAAACTGAACTGAACTTCAAAAAATATTGCTGTCACCTTTCCTTGCAGGCACCAACAGAGAATAGCAGACCAAATAAGAAGGCAGCCTAAATCAGAAGAGAAAATGATCCTTAAGTGGAAGTTTTGTCACTCAGAGGGCCAACATTTTATCTCTGACAATAATGGCCTGACCTAGTATGGGACAAGTCTTCAAATACTCGAACAACATTTCTAAGCCTTCCTTTGTGAGATACAGAAAATCCACACTCTTCCCAAGCAGCAGAAGACAAGGGTAGTGCAGGACAGGACAGGATGCATCATCAGAAAGCACCTGTGAAATGCAAACTTGCTAAATGTAGCCACAAATCAGAGAGAGAACCATAAAAATGTGCACCCCCCTGCCCCCCCAATACTTATTTGTACAACATCTTGGACTACTCCCAGAGTAGGGAAGCAGAAACGTACCAACTTAGAACAACTCAACTCCCAAACTGATGGCTTCAGGGAGCACAGATGGGGCTTATCCTCATGTGTTGTGACAGATCAGTTCCCCACCACAGACTGCTAAGTTCACAGTAGGTCTCAGGAGTCTGAAAGTGAGAGAGTCAGCTTTCAGCATTCAAAGAAAGATTTGTTTTCAGCTGCACAGAGGAAGAAACACGGATCTGTTCTGCCACAGTACCTTCAAATTAGGGTCAATTGGAAAAGTACAGAGGCCAGATTATCTGCATTTTGCTGAATCATGTACAACTCAGCAAAAGGAAGCTAAAATGCAACTAAATTAGAATGGAAACATTTCAGGCTTTTTTTTTGCACTGGTGCCAAAACAAAGTAAAAAAAAAAAAAAAGGTTTCAGTCCAAAATATTTAGCTAAATACCTGAAATCATTAGTATAGAGTCTCGGAACTTCTTAGTTATTCTTTACTCACTCTTATGCATAGCCTTTTGACTGCTTTCCATAAAGTTCCCTGTGTTTCATGGTTTTTGAGGAGCTAAAATAGTTTTAAAGTTGTATGATGTAAACACAATAAAATAAGGAAAGTTAATGGAATTAAATTATTTGCCGTCGGTGGCTATGAATAAATTAGGTGCAATAAATACCATACTGGTGCATAAATATTAGTGAGTTTCAGAGTCCATGTAAATTATTCAATGAATAATCAGGAGTTGGATCATGTTTATAATCAAACCAGACACAGGTTTGCTTAAGAAATTCAGAAACCCTGGAGGAAATCTTCCTATAGGACTGCAAAACTGTTTATTTGAGCTAACAAAATTGACTCAAACCAGCAGATAATTGAAGTGTTATTCCTTTGAAAATAAAGGATTAGAAATTTGAGCACCCAGATGTGGTTTCAGATGAAACAGAGAGACAGAACCTGGTTTGACAGACAGGGAAGGGAGTGCCTCTCTGTTCCTGGCTCTAGGAAGTTAAATAAGCCCCTAGAATAGCATTCGCAGCAGGTTTTCTCTGTGTCTAAGACAGTGATAATGATGAGAATAATACATTTCCCTGGTAGGGTTCCACTTAGAACACAGCGTTCTGTTCTTGTCTGCTCAGATTAAACAAGACATTTCAGGATTTGAAAAGTATAGAGGGAAAGTGCAGCGAGCTGTGAAGACAGAATTGTACAGAAAAAACAAGTAAACATGCGTGTCTTAAAGGTTTGGGAGGAATAGACAACATCTTGAACATGTGTACAATAAATCTGACAGGTGCGACGACACAGCTCCTGTAGCCATGTGCAAACGTACCCACCCACAACAGTGCTCTTTAAATATCATAGACAGGAACTGAATACTAATTCAGTCTAGTATAAATACCAAAATACCCATTACAAGATAATGTACACAGTGAATTACTAAATGAGTCATTCAGGTATAGAGTATTATGGTTTTTATTTTTCAGCTGTACATTGTACATTTGTCCCATGAAGGTATTGGGGCACTTTTCCGCTGAGTATTTGACAGTTTCCAAGAACAAATCATGGAAGCACACACTTTTCCTTACTTAGAAAATATTTTTATAGTCATTTTACTGTCAATCTCTAATTTCTTTCATGTACTTTGGAGTGAAAGCTTGAAACACATTTGAGTTGAGTTGTTCTGCTGTCTTTTTCTATCCCTAAGAAAACTTTCAGTGTCATTAAAAAAAATGGGAAATTTTGATTTTATGAGGACTGCACTGAGTTGACGAGGAATGTGATGGAGTTCAGCAGCTTTGGATGGACTGAAGAGTCCATTTTCATTGAGTTTTTCACTACAGGTCTCCCACATGATCACACTGTTTGAACTTTTTCATGAAGCAATGTTACCTCTGGGATCACTACGAGACTTGCACCCACAAGGGGTGTTGCTGTGCTCAGCTGCAAGAGGCAGTCCCTGATACAGAGTGAGCCCCCATTCCTTCTCTTGGTGGCCTGCAATTGTGGGGGAAGATGGTGATGGATGAGAGGCAGATGAGAAGCAAGAGGGAGTCTCAGACCAGGGGAAGGTCTGCACCTGGAGATGTGAGCTAGCTGGGAGGAGAGGCAGGGAGGAAGAGTGGAAGAAGGAAAGTGAGAACGGGAGCCATGTTAAATGACCACTGGGTAGGAGAACAGGGACAGAGACACGGTGTTTGCACAGGGAGGATTGCCTATAGACTGCTCATTTTCAAAATGAGAAGCTGAGCCCAGAGGACATGTCTGTGCAACGGATGGCAAAGCACACTGCCCCTTTCCATGCTGGTCTAACCAGCTGCCTAAACAGCCATTAAGGTCTCACAGTTGCTGCAGGCTCTTTTATTAGATGATACAACTTAGAGAGCCAGCAGTCTGGACCCAGCTTAATAGATCCCAGATCAGAACCCAATATTATTCTGAGAAAGGGGCTGCTATTTCCTGTGGGTGTTTTATCTGCTTATTTTTAGGTTTAAAAAAACCCCAACCAACCCAATTCTTAGACTTTTTAAAAAATATTAACCTTGCAAAGTCTATTCAAAGGTTGAAAAAGACCGGAACAGACATTACTTTTGCAGTCTGATTTTTGGCAATATCTTTAATTACAGGATCACATATCATCTTCTACAGAGCCCCTGTCTCAGTCAGGATGGACGTGATATGTGGGCGAACTGGGCTGTGTGGGGATTGAGTTATGATGCCATTAGTGCCTGAGTGTGGATTCAGGCTACCCTGATTGCAAAGCAAAGGATATGCATTTAAGACCCTTGCTCTGGGACCTTTAAGATCCTCAGTTACGAAGGCTAAAGGATGAAGATTAAGCCAGCGATGTATACTAGAAACCATTATTTAACAGCAAGCATTTCCATATTTGAATTAAATTAACAGTGTATGCTTCAGTTTTATCTACAGGCTGTTTTCCTGACCATCATTAACTACCTCACTTCCAGAGCCACTCCAGCAGCAGTTCCTATGCAGAATTTTTAAGAGGATATCCCATTATACAAAGTAACAAATGTTATTAAGTCGCCAGTCAAGAAGACCTCTATCCAAATTGCTCATTTCTCTTAAATTAACTGTTATACGTAACAGACCCAGAAACCTTTACCCAAGATCTTTGTGTATAAAACACGATTTCTTATAATTTGAAATGGAATACTGAAGTCCAGGACTTAAGTTCAGGTTTCAGTTATATTTTTTAAATTTAAAAAAAAAAAATCACAAATTAGAAAAAGGCTCTGCAAGAACAAATAAACTCATTTCACTTTTCTATCCCTTTCTCTCCACCCAGCTGTACTCGCAGCTACAGCTGGTACAGAGCCCAGATAAAAGTTGCTGCAGAGAAATGTATCCATTTTAGTGGAGTAGCTTATGTGATTTCTCATAAATGCTTTACAATAATGACAGCCACAGCTCAGAAGCTATCATGGTCTTTTTCCCTGGAGAGCAATATGTGAGCCATGCTTGGTGTTTAACCTTTTCTGAGAGGGCAAATGAAGTAGGAGTCAGGCATAACCAAGAACTAGAAGGGGAAACTATATAATCAAACATTTTTTTTTCAAAGATGTCATTCAAATAGTTTGTTCTGGTCCTTTTCTTTATTTTGATGGGGAATGGGGGGGTCAGAGAGATGGACACTCATTATAAAAGCACTTCATGACAGATCAAAACAACCAAAGCTTTTCCACATTAATTTTCATATTGTCCAGGCATTTACCTCACTCAACTGAATCAGAGACCTCCCTTTCAGAGGTTTTTCCCCCAGGTGGGCAAAGTGAGGCTATCAATGTTGTACACTCAGATGCCCTCCACCTACACTCGTCCAGGGTGCCACAACACACTGGGGATCTCTTCATGCCTTTGGCCTTGCAGCAGTGAAACCTTCAGCAGCTCCTGCGAGCGATCTCAGCGCAGGCAAGATGAAACCTTTCCTAAGTATGCAAAACACCCTCTAAAATGTGAAACATCTCAGCCCCTAAAAAAGTGGTCCTAGATTCATTTGTAGTATACTATAGTATATTACATTAATGGCAGTCTGTCTTTAATGCTGAAGAGCACACATGAGTTTCTAATCAGAATACAGGCCCTTTATTAACTTACTAGTGAGCATGAGCCTTTGCATCTGGAACAAAGTGTTGCTGCAGCAGCCAGATACATATGAAAGACCTTTGTGCTATAATGGCCACTGCAATGTATTTTACCTTCTCAAAAAAAAAATTAGAGGAATTGCTGTATATTTAGCATGTTACAAATACCTATCTCACAACTAATTTGACATTAAAATCGTTGCAGCCTTTGTACTGGGGGGGATTTTTTTTTTTCTTAAGTGCTAGGGAGGTAAATGAGAACATAATTACATTGTCAAAGTCAATAATAGCAAGCAGCCTCTGTCAGGTCTTGCTGTGCTCAGCACTGTTTCACAGGAACTGCTGGGGAGTTCTTCCGCCACCAATCCATTTGGCTCCATTTAAGAACTGACTACAGGAAGGTAGTTATTGTACAAGATTAGTTTCCTGTATGCTGCAAACTGGCAGTAGCAGAAAAATACAGGATGAATTTATTAGCTTGCAAGGTCAGCTAATAAAAACAAAAGCGATGTAACTCAGACCGTTGTTTACTTTAAGTCGGATGGCTTATTAGACTTCATTCAAAATTCAAACTAGTTAACTCCTGCATTTCCAGCCTGCAAAACTGTCATAAAAAAATCAAGCAAAAAATACCCAAACAACAACAACAAAACAAAAAAAACCCAAACCAAACCGAAACCCTCTGGATATTCATTTTCAAGGAATTTTGTAGGACTACTATGTTTTGCTCTTAAGAAAAAACAAGACCCCTGTACTAAATATACTGATCTTGATACAGGTAACTGTACTAGTTATATTTTGTCACTATTACAGAAAAAATATGATGATAAAGATGAACCTAGAATATTTAATTTGTGCAAGGAACACTAGCATCAAGTTTTAAACTTGGGAGAGGTTGTTGCTAAATTACATTGAGCTTTTGGTCTAAACACCATTTTTAATTGAAATTCAAAGAAAAAAAAACATAATGTTCAGACAAATTATAGTATTTGAGGATGATAAGAGCATTGTGATGTCCCTCAGAAACAATATATGATGCAAATTTAATTTATTGATGCCTTTTCTTGCCATAGACTGTAAAGGGACTCTGATAAAACTATAACGTTTCAAAAATGAATAACTTCGTGCTTCAAACAGCAGATAATTGGGGTCAGTTCAGTTTGAGTTTTCTCTGGAGTCTGAACATGCAGAGACACTCATACAAGTGAAAAACTGGATAAAAAGAGGGATTTTGAACTCTGTTGTAATACCTGTACAACAACCTTGCTCCAGACTAGCAGTTAGAAATTCAGAGTACTTGAATCATTTAACTGGATTTTTTTAAAGCTCCTAAATAAGTTGCAGTCACAGCACCCAGCTTACTTTGAAGTACTTTGAAGTAGGAGGCACCCATTCACATCCTCCTTTTCCTAGGGAAATGCCTTAGGCTGAAGCCTTTAGGCACGTTAACAGGGGCACATCTTGGCAGCTCAACAAGCCTGACTGTGCTCCCCACCCAGGCATTGCTGCACCTGCTCTCTGGGCAGCAGGACACCAGCATCTTAAACTTTCCCTAGAGCCAAGGAAGGATCAGCAAGTGCTTCTGAGGAACAGCAAAGGGAGATTCAAACTCTCACTGTCAGCAACCAGCTTCTTGCTGCTGGTTGTAAGGTGGAACAATGGGACCTTTGAGTCCTTCTCAGAGATTAGCACTCAGATCTGTTCCTGTTAAATAAGTAGGTCAGTGTCTCTGCCTCCTCCCTAGTGCAGGCACATATCCCTCTGCTTATCATTCATGCACCCCTAAAAAGGGCAGTGGTTAGAGTTTCAAGAGGAAGAAATTTTTTTTACAAGAATCAATGTAATACCCAGGATGTAAAGTTATTTAATGTGTGTATATTTAATACACAGTTTAAATATGCATGTGGTGGAGAGCTAGGATCAGGATCATCAAGACCATCGACTACAAACTCAGTGTCTGATAACAAGAGTTGTTAGAGATGCTGGTTTGCGGTGACCACCTTTGCAATGGCCAGAGGCACTGACTGCTTTTTAAATGAAAGGACAAGGAATGACTACTTGCAGACCTAAAATGTTGACTGGTAGAAGTCTTAACAGCATGAGATCTGATTTTACAATGCCCTGGTGATGTTGTTCAACTGATTTCTCATCAGATGGTTATTCTGAAAGGTCTCCTGAGCCACTGCACTTGTGATACCAAAAACCCCAAGCCAGACCTCAAGAGCAAGCATTTTCTCTGCCTCTTTCTAAATAGAATTCTCCAAAAAGTCCACCATGTGCCTCAGAAGCTCACTGCTCATCAGATTTAATCAAGTCACTGAAGGGTGTAGGAGGGAAAAATCGGGTCATGATGACAATTAGCAGATCAGGGAACTAAATGAAAGCAGTAGATAGTAAGGGTTACTGTACTAGGTGTGCTCTTTAGCACTGGGGGAGACTGAGATTTTCCCTTCTAGGGGGCCAAGGTTCCAGCAGAGTGTTGTACCAGGACTCAGAGCACACTGGTCCTTCTCTGGAAATGGAAAGCTGGGCCATGCTGTAGCCCAGAAAGTGAGATCCAAGGCACAGTAGACAAAGACGGGGCTGACTTCCAGCAAGAAAGGGTAAAACCAGACTATAAGCCTCTGCTTTCTGGACACTAACATCAAAATAATGCAGAAAAACAAAACCAGACATTTTCCTGAGAGTAGGAAACCTCTGCCTTTCTTGCTGCGGAAAGCTGAGATTTCAGTTGCTTACACAGCTGTCTGCTGTTCTGTAGGGTGCCTGCCCCTAGGAAATAAAAAACAGTGTCACGAAATGCAGGACAACGGCACATATTCCTCTGTCCTGTTTAAACACACTCCTTCTAGGCTAACACGTTTTACAGGGAGGGTGGTGAAAGACTGGAACAGGTTTCCCAGAGAGATAATACATGCCCCGTTCCCGGTAACATTCAAAGTCAGGGTGGATGGTGCTCGGAGCAACCTGATCCAGTTGAAGATGTCCCTGCCCATCAGGGGGC
Organism: Dicrurus megarhynchus; assembly: GCA_013399195.1. Taxonomy (NCBI): domain Eukaryota; kingdom Metazoa; phylum Chordata; class Aves; order Passeriformes; family Dicruridae; genus Dicrurus; species Dicrurus megarhynchus. The sequence goes on along the minus strand of VXAD01005273.1, from coordinate 1,844,367 downwards.
TTAGACTAGATAGTCCTTAAAGGTCCCTTCCAACCTAAACTATTCTATGACTCTATGACTTCACACAACTGATGAAGGTAGATAGTCTTCCTCCAAGGTAAATGTGCAGCTTCATTGCCCAGGCAGCCTTACTCAGCTTTACTGTCCAGACACAGACAGAGCAGCCTCTGTGTCCCCAGGTGCAGGGACATGCCTTGGCTGTGCCCTGACCTTGCAACTGAATAATACCCACCTTATAGTGACACCAGTCTGCACTCAGGTGAAGGAAACCCAGGTGGGAGCCACCTCATCATGGAAAGAGGGTTTTGATGTGCACTGCGACAGAACCAAGCAACTAAATCAAAATTTGCTTTCAGGAACCCCGCTAAGCCTCCAGACATGCTCTTCACTCACTACCACTGAGGTTCAGTGGTGAGACCTCCCTGTCTCACTTAGAGGTGCTCTGAGTCACCTTCACACTTGAGCCAGATCCAGGATGGGATCCAGACCTCTTAAACTGGTATCTGGAATTGACTGCATCTCATTTCCAGCACTACCCTGTACCCCACAGATTGCCCACTCTCACGGAGGCAGGGCAAGGGGACAGTTATTTTCCATCCAGCCAATCTAAGCTTGGGTATCCAGCAAAGAGAAAGGAAGGGCCAATTGAGAAAGTAAAGGCACCACTGCCTTTCCCAGCACTGCTTGTGCATTTTTTAATGCAATGTCATCAGCTAAAAAGCATCAGGAGCAGTGGTAACAACCCAGGCCACCCTTTCTCCCAGAGAAGCAGCTTCATGGCTACAGTCTCAGATGACTTCTTGTTTATTAATCTCTCCCTTCGTCTCCTGCAGTCCCAAGTCTCTTCAACCCTGAAGCCCCACCCCTGCCAAGCACATTGTTTGCCCACTCTGTACAATTTTGTCATGAAGACTTGGCTAGGCACTTTCAGATTTGCTGATATCCTGTAGCAAATAAATCAGAGCCAGAGCGGAATGTGAATCTGTGGAAATAAGTCACATAAAATGCAATTTTCTGGAAGGTCTCAAGCCACCTCTAAAAAAAGGCAAGGAAGACAAATGCAAATTCTTTTGAGACTAAGGAATGTGATGTATAGCATCAGATAGGGGGGCTGGAGCAATTAACAGCACATAAGACTTCTGTGCTGAGTCTCTATTAACTGTAGTCAGCAGAGGCAAATACTGTGCCCTTAGCACTAGCACGCTCTGAAAACAGAGATTAAATGCAATGGTGTTAGAACCAAGCACTGACCCAGAGTTTCAAACTGTTCAGTAGACCAAAAGCACCAGCCACCCAGAGTTTCTCATGGGGAATCTGCCTTAATTCAGGGTCCAAAGATTACAGTCTTGAGCAAAATGCAGCTTTTCCTTGTCAAAGTCATTTCTAGGAAAGAAAAAAAGAAAAAAAAAGAGGAGGGAAATGTAGTTTGGTGGCATTTGGTTATCATAGATCAGATGACATAATAAGATTATTCACTGATGCCAGCTCAAAATACCTGATGCTGCTCTGAGAGACCTGGTCTAGTGGAAGACGTCCCTGCCTACAGGAGGGGCTTGGAACCAGATGATCTTTAAGGTCCTTCCAACCCATTCTATGATTCTATGATCTGGACTGGGTTGCTGGGATGTTCAACACCGTCTGGAAGGTCTTGAGGGAATCACAATGTGTCAAGAGGATTTCATCTAAGGCGATTTTGAGGGTTACACTTTTCATGTAAACTAAGCAGATTTAGTGGCTTTGGTAAGTGAAAGCAGTCATGAATTCAGAGATAACTTTCATGTGTGTCACATGAAAATCTGAAACATGTCACATGAAATACTGAAGCGTGTTTTGAAAATGGTGGTTCTGAGGCAGACAGCTTTTACTCACATCATGAGGCTACCCACCAAAATAAATGAAAACATTCATTTGAGAGTCTCTGCCAGGGTGGTGTGCAAGGCAGAAGGCTCTGGAAGGCTTGAGGGCAGGTGCCTCTGCCAGCTTCTTGCCATCCCACAAAGTGAGAGCCTTGGAGCATGAAAAGGGAGACTAAATGTGCCCTTCCTCGCTCCATTCTCTCCCACTAGGAAGTGAGGTTGCATCTTGAAACCCTGCCTTAGTGGCCCATTGAGACGTTCAGGATTTTAACCTACAATTTAATCTGTGTAGGATTTAACAATGTAGCCAAGCTGGTCAACGGCAGGAAGTAGGGTGGGTCTGCCTTGAACCATGATGGGCAAGAAAGCAATTCCTGGTTTGGGTGAGAGGAATTGTTTGCATGACTGCCTCCAACAGATAGAAAAAAGAAATGGTCTTTCCTGGTCTCCAGGATGGTCAAGTAATTGTGAGCAAGCCACAACAAGATGCTGAGCAAGAAAGATAAGTAGGAACAGGTTTGTGTTCACCTGAATGAGGATTGCACAAAATTTCCTTTCTTCTGTTTGGTTATCTTGGTCCTAAACCAAGTGAAGTGGAAGCACAGTCTGAGGGAGCATGAACTTGGTTCAGTTTTTAATCCTAACAAAACCTGCCTTTTAAATTACAAACCAAACCCATGTTTTATCAATCTCTGCCTCTCAGTCTTGCTGAGATTTTTCGCATTCCTTTGCTTGCCTGTTTAATTAGAATTTTAAAGCTTTCATGTTTGAGGTGTCCACTTTGAACCGATGGGGTCAGCAGAGTTCAAAGGAAAGGATGAAAAACCTCCAAAATCTCAAACAGAAACAAACCCCAAGCCTTATCCCAGCTTCACAAATGCTGAGAAATTTTGGGGTTGGAGGCAGAAGGGAGAGTTATGCCACCATGAGGCATCTCCACTTGTTGTGAAGGTGATTGACCTTCCCACAAATCTTGAGCCAAAAGGGCTCCAGAGATACTTAGTCTGGAAAAAAGAATATACCCACTTCTTGTGCTTGCTGAGGTCACCTCTAGTCTGAAGACTTATACCTGGGGAACTGTTATCACTATTGATACCACAAAGATTTATGTGGTCACATCAGGCATCATATGTGAGAAATGTTAGTGCTATCTTCTTTTTTGGAATTATAATGTGCCATAATTCCCACCAAAAAAAATATTGAAAGTTTAAGAAATCATTAATAAATAGAATACAAATTAAAAATTACCTTCCACAATGTAGTGCAGGTTCAGTGACCTATCTGGACATACATATCCAAATTGTTACAAGTTGCATGTCTGGTTTTGAAATTTCTACTGTTTATAGAGTAACAAGGGACCTGATAAACTCGGGTGACAGCATTTCTAGTATTATTCAAAGAATAGAATATAAAGAACTATTCCTATCCACTAGTGCAGAAACACAGATCTAAATGAATAAAAGAATGAACACACACTGTAAAAAACACTCTTCCCTCCAGGCGAGATTAGATGTCTGGTTAAACTGTTCTGCATGAAGTCTGTCATGCGTAGCCATGCACATTCTGCACACAAAGACAACAGACTCCCTGGCCCAGCAAACATGGGCTGAACCCCACCAACAGGGTCACCACCCAAACATTCAGGTTTGGCAGTTTTTACCCATTCCCAATCTACATTTCCCTGCCATATAGAAGGGGATATATACTTTGTAATTACCCTGAACCAAGGTAGTAGCAAATTTTACAGTGGAAAAGTACACCTCAGGCCTGGGGTCGGAGCAAGTAAGCCAGGATCATCGTGCGTATGCTCAGTCTTTTTGACTTTTCCTGGTAGAGCTGTATCTGTCAGATATTGCTGCCACAGGTGGTTATCTGGCTGTTACCTTGCTTAAAACAGGAGAGCAGCCTTCTATCTGGAGGTGGAGAACATCAAGAAAGCTTCAGTACAATTACTGTCATCCCAGGTTTCCTCATCAAAGGCTGTATAAACTCTTCTGGTTTGTTAGAAGGAGGAAACTCAGAGGAATGCATCTCTTGGCTCTGAAAACATACACAGCAGCCAAAGCCCAAGGAAAGCAATCAAAACTCTAAGGAAATATGTTGATTGAAAGAGATATTGAGGAATATTTGGAACAGTGGAACACTGGCAGAAGGGAAAGTAGAAGAACTCTTGTCACAATCCAGACTATAGAATCACAGAATGACAGAATCCTTTAGGTTGGAAAAGAACTTTAAGAGTGAGTCCAGCCACTAATCCAGTACTCCAAAGTCCCCAGTAAACCATGTCCCTAAGTACCAGATCTACACGACTTTTAAATACCTCCACAAATGGTGACTCCACCACTTCCCAGGGCAGCCTGTTCCAGAGGTTTTGATAAACCTTTCAGTGAAAAAAAAATTCCTAATATCCAATCTAAACCTGCCCTGGTGCAACTTGAGGCCATTTCTTTTTGTCCTCGATTGCTTATCACATGTGAGAAAAGACCAACCCTCACAGTGCTACAGCCTCCTTTCAGGGAGTTGTGAAGAGTGATAAGGTCTCCCAAGCCTCCTTTTGTCCAGACCAGGCAACCTCAGCTCCCTCAGCTGCTGCTCATAGGACTTGTGCTCCAGACCCTTCACCAGCTCCGTTGCCCTTCCCTGGACATGCTCCACCACCTCAATGTCTTTCTTACGGTACACAGCCCAGAACTGCACACGGGATCTGAGGTGTGGCCTCTCCAGTGCCGAGTACAGGGGGACAATCCCTGCCCTGGTCCTGCTGGACACACTGTTGCTGACACAGGCCAGGATGCCATTGGCCTTCTTGGCCATCTAACCTTCTTGGCCACACTGACAGCTCATGTTCTCCACCAGGTCCTTTTCTGCCAAGCAGCTTTCCAGCCACTTTTCCCCAAGGCTGTAGTGATGCATGGGATTGACGTGACCCAAATGCAGGACCCAGCACTTGGTCACATAAGACCAGTAAAAGGAACAGTTGTAAATGGTATAGGGGAAAGGACTATGGGTTTTCTCCCTTTGAATCTATTATTCTCCTCTTCCTATGCCCCCCTTTTTTTTCCTTGTTTTTCAGCAATGTTGGGATGTAATGACACAGATGTAAATTTAAATAAAATATCAAATCAAAACAAGGTTTCAGTAACTGTAGAGCTGATCTACCCTGTTCTGTGGAGAAGGCCACAGTAAGCTGGCCCCTAAAAATACTACCAAGAGCTATTTCACTCTCACAAGCATTGGCTGGTCAATGGAAACTTTGAGGAGTCTTTTGTAGGTATTTGTGTATGAGAGCATGCACATAAGAGAGACAAAGAGCAGGAATGTGTTGCTATTAGATACCTCGCTGTGTCCTGATAAATCCAATATGTGAAGGTTGCACTTACTCTGCACTCTAGAAGGCATGCTGTGTTACTCCCCTGGTACAATTGTTTTGGTCCTCTTATCAGAGTGTACATTAATAGCTTTATGCTACTTACATTGAGAGCTGGAAATTGCTAAGAATTTCAAAGCCCTATCAGGGAGGAAATAAGAATAGTAGAAGCCCCAGAAATACCCTGCAGAGAGATTTAGCTCCTGGCTGCATTTTTACCTTTTAGTCTGTTTTATCAGGCACTTACTACTTCGCTTCAACCTGCAGGGACACCTATTTTCAGTAACTTCACTCAGTGCAGGAAAAAAAATGCTATTCATGTTCACCTATATTAATTAACTGAGAGTTACATCTGCTTCTGAAATCACATCAAATTTTTCGAGCAGAATAGCAGATTAGCCTGAACACATCAAAGTGCTGAATGAAGCTGCTCGGCTTCTGTAGTAAAGCAAGTTATACGCTTGCTTTGTAAATCACAATTAAAAAAAAGTGATTTGTTGAGTACTTTTGGCACCCTTTGTGCTTTTTCTCATATATTTCACCTCTTGATTCCTTAGTCACAGAATACTCTATTCATATTATTGAAGCCTTTAGAATAATGAAATATGTATCAGGAAATATCAGTAAATATAATTAAAAACTACACAGTTGAATTAGAGCACCTTCTCCGAGAATTAATGCAATAGTGTGATCAGCAATGGCATATTTCCTTCTGCCTTTTCAGTATTTCATGCTTCATCATACACTGCAAAAATCATCACCAGAAGGAAAAGAAAAAGCTCCTTCCAAAACTGATGAATTTGGGAGACTCAGAGATTTCACAGACACATTTAGAAACACAGTAACATCTAACAATGTTAGATAATGTGATATGGAAAAAAAAATCAGTCAATAATACCAGTTCTGCTAGGTTTTCCAAAAAATTGGGAGCCATATGAATTCTGTGCACCTGTGACTGCATTGGATAATACTACTTCACATGCAGCCTCCTTGCATGGATTATCTCTACTCAGTGTAGGGCAGACTGTTAGATCAGAACCAGGTAGCCTGAAGCCTCTGTTTCCTTAGTTGTCCTTCATAAGCTACTGCTTTGGCTTTGTTTTTGAGAGCATGGGGGGGAAAAAATCCATCCTGTTAGAAGGCAAAAAATGGGGTGAATTGCTGTCTGTGCTGCTGTTCATGCTGCTTTACCAGAAATCTTTGACCAGGGTCAGCAGCAAGAGCAGTTTGTCCTCCTTTAGGAAATGTCAACACAGACTATCAACTGAACCCTACTGGGGCCAAATCCAGGCAGTTGTGTCTTTGATTCGTTGTCCATATTATTTGACACAAGAAAAAAAGGCCACATCAGAAAGTGCTACAGCCGATGGATGGGTAATAAGTGAAAAGAAAGGGGTTGCAGACATGTCATCAGGTAAATCTGCACCTGAATATTAATCTCCACCTATAAAAAATCCCTGTGTCCTCCACACTCAATAGCATAAATCCATGACTTCACTGCATTTTGGAAGTTACATGCAATTCCAAGCCACCTCTCTGAGAAACGAAGAGCCCCAGGAAAAGCTGGGAGAATGAAGACAGGGTCTGGCAAGGGTGTGGAAAGGCTGTTCTACAACAGAGAAATAAGTTGTCTGTGGCTCCTCATTCTGGGAAGGGAGCAGAAGAGTATGACAGGAGCCTTAGGAGACAAGAGTGTCAGGGAGGATTGAAGAGTTGTTGTATGAGTTGTTATATTGTTGTAGTACAGAATCTATTTTTTCTTCAAAACAAGTGAGTTGTTTTTCTGTTTTTTGGATTCTTTCATGTGGCACATAATTAAATTATGGGCCTTTTGGCTGTTGTGCGATGGTAGAAAGCCAAAAATACACATATCTTTAAAGCTAACTTTGCAGCCTTGCAGAAGGAATATCTATTGTGAGCTACCAAGAGGCAAGCTAGCACCTTTGTGCCGGGTAGACCTTAGCGCACTGCCGTAAAGAGGCATAAAGGTAAGGAGCATTCACCACACTCTGCTTGTCCTTATACCCTTCCCTCATCACCAGACCCATGTCAGAGACCGGGTGGGGAGCCTCTCAGAGCCCTGTGGGCTGTCCCAGCACAGCTTGCTCCTTATGTCCTTACACGATCTGTCTTTATAGTGCATGAGCTAAGACCCAGCAGGAACCTATGTCAGTAAGCACGGTAAATGAGCAAGAGGCATGCCTATATTTAAAAAAGCAGTTCTTTGGCTCCCACAGATAGTTTGTGAAGTAGTCACAGCAAAGCAGGAGGAAGGATACATGTAGGGGTTATCAAACCCCATTGTGAGGAGGGCAGATTTCAATGAGAGTTTGGAGTAGGGGGAGCTACAGCTTGGAACTTGTAAATGATGTCTTAAACTACTCCCTTTTTGTAAGTTAGAGTGTTTAGTTTGTTGAATTGGTGTATTTTCAGTCAGTATAGATACTACTATCACTAAGAAAACAGGACCAAACCTTGAGGACATGGAATTCATCACCAACACATTGGCTAATTTAAGTCCACTTAACACCTATCCATCAATTACCCCATCTGCAGAAATGAAAGAATTATTATACTTCCCTGTGACAATCCTAACTTGTTTAAGTAATTTTGAGATATATTGTGTTTAACAGCATTGAAAAAACTTCATATAAGTGAAAAATAATGAAGAAAGATGAAAGTTCAGAACTTCAGAAAAGAATATGTACTTTATTTTGTCCTAATAAATACCTTGATAGATTTCACATGAAAAATACCTTAGTGATCTCCCTGCTCAGTTCAATTTTCTCCAAAATTAAAAAGCACCAGAATACAGCTGAGAAAATAAGCTCTGGCTAGTTGTACTTTGTTTACATTTTATTTATGTGGATCAGCTGCAAAACAGAGTTAATGCTATCCCTCTTTAATGAACCTTTGTACTAAGGACAGGCAGTTTATGAAGACTAAACCCTGTGAATAATATTGGACTTCATAACTAAGTCAGCACAGTAGGACTAAAATGCTTTATTGGATCTTATTCACAAGAGGTTTATACTATACTGCTGATATCTTCCATTCCACTTAATCACTTTTATGAACAGAAGCCAAGCCCCTACTGCAAAGTGCCACCAGAGAGCTTAGGAGTCTAAATGATACTCCACTGAAGCTTCAGAAAGCCTCTTTGTTCTGGACAAAACATACTAAATCACAGCAACCTAACCCTCTTGGCTTCTTATTTGCTTTAGAAGGTATTTGTCTCCACTCTTCTTTGGTGGGATCACATGCATGAACAAAGGCATCATTGAAATGTATCTGCCATCTATCTGTATTGGCACAGCCTGCACGGTCTGTAGGTAACTCAGTAAGCAGAAGGACATTTATTTGCATTTCCTCTGGGCAAGAAATTTAGTAACAAGGTTTTGTAGCCTAGGTGACTTTGTATTAGCAATTTTATTGCATTACCTTTATATTCTGTAGACACCATCATGGTACTAGTGACTGTCACAAGTGTCAGTAGTTATCTCCCAATTTATGGCAGCAGTTACACCTCTAAACTAGTTTTTACTTACCCAAGCACTCCTTTACATCAGTAGCAACCTGAATCCTTGTGTAAGCAGAGGTCTGAGGGATGTGACAGGACACCATGTCTGTAGGAAGGAATTAAACATGCCACGAGCTGTACTCTGGTGTTCAGATCAACTGGCTGTAACTGATTGTGTTCATAAAGCTCCCAAGCAGTTCCCAGAGACTGGAGGAGTGCCAGCTAATTTAGGCTAGAACCGAGGCAGGAAGCACCCTAGCAATGCAGCAGGACAAGCATACCTACAAAGACATGGACTTTGGCTGTCTGAGCCTGTGCTTCATTTCTCTGTCAGGAATAGTGGCACTTTGCTGGAGTGTTTTGAGCCTCCAAATACTGAAGACCGTGAGGTGCTCAGATACAATTGTGATGGGAAGAGGCAGCAGTGGCATAGAGGTACCAAAAAGTAAGATGTTTTTCCGTACTGACAATAGACACACTAAGCATAGTAAAAGGAATTGAGAATATCAATACTGTCAGCTTAGAGCTTCTTGGTAGTATAATGAAAACATCAGCATGTTTTCACTTGCACAAGGATGCAGGAATGCATCTCTAAGAAGCTACAGTGCATCCAGATCACAAAGGAAATGCCCCATGCAGTGCACCACTAAAGAGATTTCATTCCCTGTGGAAGGGCAAGAAGGAAAAAAAGCCAAAATTGACATGAAGAGAACATTTTCCACAAAAGTATTGGTTTTAATTGGCTTTTTTGTAGTCATCATCTTCAAACAACACTGAAAGTGTCTTGTGACAGTAGCAAAACTGCTCCTGCCTTTATTAATTGATGAGAGTAAAACAGAAAGTAATTAAAAATTCCATGAAGCCATTCATTCTGACTGTCCTATGTGTAGCAAGACACTCTTTCCCACTGTGCTAAAATTAACTGTTTCAGAGAAACATATAAACAATATGAACTACAATCAATAACATCTGTCAGCAGCACTGCAGAGTGACAATGAATCTCACCAGCACTGGGACTGACTGCCCAGATTATTGTCAGTTCTGCTGATCAATACAAATATTTAACACGCACCTCCTGCTTTGCTCAAGCACTAAAAGGGCAGACTGAAACAAGTTTGCTGCACAGGGCTCTCTCATCATTGGATTTCTTTGGTCACGAGCATACGTCAAAAACAAGAATTTCCCAAGTTTGATCCCCACACTCCTCAGATGTTACAGGGAAATAGCTGGTGAATTCTCTAAAAAAATAATCCGTGTGATGAGTGTTACTATCATATATTTCCAAAGCCTGATTTTTTCTTTTGTGGGCCATGTGAGTAATTCTTCCCTCCCTTCCTTCCTTCCTTCTTTCTTTCTTTCTTTCTTTCTTTCTTTCTTTCTTTCTTTCTTTTTCTTTCTTTCTTCCTCTTTCTTTTGCTCTTCCTTCCTTCCTTCCTTTCTTCTTTTCTTCCTTTCTTCCTTCCCTTCTTTCTTTTATTTATTTATTTTAAGAGCAATCCCATTACCTTTTCTACTGATCGGGTCAGTCTGAGTCTGCTCAGATGATTAGCTACTATTATGTCAAAATACTTAGTAATCCTCTCTGATCTCTTCTTAGTGGTGATGCCAGGACTGCAATACTCTCATTTGAATATGCTCAAACATGCAGCCATAAGAACAACACAGCATGCTTACCACTTTTTAAATTTTGGTTTCTTTATGTCCAGAACCACAGGCAAGTCTAGAAGGTATTATTTGCTGCTTCTGACCTTCCACAGGGACAAGGCAGACAGTGAGGCTGCTCCAGAGCTACCTGGGGCAGAAGAAGGGACCCAATGCTCCCTAAGTCTGTGATCCTCAGCTGCCCACATTTCCTTTCCTAAAAATGAATGGGAGATGCTACTTACTTGTGTGTTCCCTTGGGGTAGAACTGGGACCCTGCTCTTCGATCTTGGATGTGGGAGGCAATCTCTGATTCCCTAATCCTCAGTGTTTATATTTCTTGTGCTTCTGTGCCTCACTGTAAGTAAAATAGCAGCTGCCCTGCCTGGAAGTTACTGATGGGTGGCTGCAACCTGCGTTTTAGCCACAACAAAAGATCTAAGAAAAGGGTAAGAAAACAAACAAAAATTAATATTAAATCTAGGAAGACAAAAACACTGCAGTGCCAAATTCTCCTTTGGTAACCCAGTACAGATCCATTGTTGTTTACATCAGCTAGGCAGAAGAATGGAAACTGCTGACAGAATGGGAGCTCAGGGGCATGTGAGTCACCACTCATTGAATTTCCATACTCTCCTGACCTAGTAATGTTGTTGGGCCATTCAACACAAGATGCTGCTTAAGACACTTTTTAACCCAATAAATTAATTTTTGCATTCAGGCCACATACAGGAGATTTCCAGAAAGCTTTATAATAGTGAAGAAACAATTCAGAGTATCAGCTTGAAATCAGTCAGCCCGGATCTCAGGCAATAACTACTTGCCAGGCAGACCAGCTGGGGTAAAACAGTCTCGTAAGGGAAGCAATGGAAAGTCCATATCTTGACACATCACAAGCTACCCTGAATAAAGCACTAGTACATGCATAAGAAGAAGCAATCCTGCTTTTCACAGAGAGATAAGTTCAAAGATTGAGCTGCTGCGATACTTTAGAGACAAGTGTGCTGTGAGGTCTAAAATAAACGGAGCACTTCATTGCACTATCAGTAATGAACTGCAGAGAACTATCCCGGTTGTCGTATTTTGCCAGTAAGGCTCCATCCTGTAAAACACTAAACACCATAAATACTTGTTAGAGAGAACATACAGTATTTTCTAAGGGAAAAGGAGAAATAACTCTGCAATTAAATAAAAAAAAATAAAAGAAAAAAGATAACAAAGTAACAAAGCAAAACAAAACCAAAAACAAACAAAAAAATAATTCACTTATGTATTCCCGCTTCGGAAAGATAACTACAGAGCAAACACCTGAATGGAAAATCCACCACCTAAACAGTGTGTTATTCTAAAAGACACTTTTCTTTAGTGTACATTTTGGTTGCCTTCATATATGCAATGCAGTTACCCGTGGTTTCAGCATGTTACTTCAAATGGGAATTATGGAGAGTAGGATTTTATTTCAATATCTCACTTTAACTGATTCATAAAAATTCTTTCTGTGTGAAAAAATTTGATCTACATTTGGCTCAGCATTCACTATTTTTAGAAGGGCTGACTCTAAATACCTCAATAAAAACTGTTTTGTGATGTAAAAGTTGGAATAAACATTCCAGCCATTTAAAAAAATTAAGTGAATAGAATTTGAAGGTAGAATATTGGACTGGTTCCTGAGGTACTTACCCATAGTTTGCATAATTTGTGAATGTAAAAAAATTATCCTAAAATCCAGAAACCTATACCAAGTCATCTTATTTTCTAATCCTTCAGTAATACTTGTGGTTGCCTGAAATACCTTTCAAGAGACATGGGAAAGACAGAACAACATGACTTTTGCTGTANGTAAGAAAACAAACAAAAATTAATATTAAATCTAGGAAGACAAAAACACTGCAGTGCCAAATTCTCCTTTGGTAACCCAGTACAGATCCATTGTTGTTTACATCAGCTAGGCAGAAGAATGGAAACTGCTGACAGAATGGGAGCTCAGGGGCATGTGAGTCACCACTCATTGAATTTCCATACTCTCCTGACCTAGTAATGTTGTTGGGCCATTCAACACAAGATGCTGCTTAAGACACTTTTTAACCCAATAAATTAATTTTTGCATTCAGGCCACATACAGGAGATTTCCAGAAAGCTTTATAATAGTGAAGAAACAATTCAGAGTATCAGCTTGAAATCAGTCAGCCCGGATCTCAGGCAATAACTACTTGCCAGGCAGACCAGCCGGGGTAAAACAGTCTCGTAAGGGAAGCAATGGAAAGTCCATATCTTGACACATCACAAGCTACCCTGAATAAAGCACTAGTACATGCATAAGAAGAAGCAATCCTGCTTTTCACAGAGAGATAAGTTCAAAGATTGAGCTGCTGCGATACTTTAGAGACAAGTGTGCTGTGAGGTCTAAAATAAACGGAGCACTTCATTGCACTATCAGTAATGAACTGCAGAGAACTATCCCGGTTGTCGTATTTTGCCAGTAAGGCTCCATCCTGTAAAACACTAAACACCATAAATACTTGTTAGAGAGAACATACAGTATTTTCTAAGGGAAAAGGAGAAATAACTCTGCAATTAAATAAAAAAAAATAAAAGAAAAAAGATAACAAAGTAACAAAGCAAAACAAAACCAAAAACAAACAAAAAAATAATTCACTTATGTATTCCCGCTTCGGAAAGATAACTACAGAGCAAACACCTGAATGGAAAATCCACCACCTAAACAGTGTGTTATTCTAAAAGACACTTTTCTTTAGTGTACATTTTGGTTGCCTTCATATATGCAATGCAGTTACCCGTGGTTTCAGCATGTTACTTCAAATGGGAATTATGGAGAGTAGGATTTTATTTCAATATCTCACTTTAACTGATTCATAAAAATTCTTTCTGTGTGAAAAAATTTGATCTACATTTGGCTCAGCATTCACTATTTTTAGAAGGGCTGACTCTAAATACCTCAATAAAAACTGTTTTGTGATGTAAAAGTTGGAATAAACATTCCAGCCATTTAAAAAAATTAAGTGAATAGAATTTGAAGGTAGAATATTGGACTGGTTCCTGAGGTACTTACCCATAGTTTGCATAATTTGTGAATGTAAAAAAATTATCCTAAAATCCAGAAACCTATACCAAGTCATCTTATTTTCTAATCCTTCAGTAATACTTGTGGTTGCCTGAAATACCTTTCAAGAGACATGGGAAAGACAGAACAACATGACTTTTGCTGTAATTAAATGGGAAATGAGGAACTTTTCTGCTAATATACATGTGGGAGAGAAATCCCTTTGCATTTGTTCTGCTTAGTCAAGATTTTTCCTCGTGTAAGTGCAACATTTCTTACCCAAAAAATCTATCAACAGCTCTTTACTTAAACTTATACTTCATCTTATAGACTTGGGCCCATACAAAGCATATTGTTTCACTTTAAAGTTACAATAACTTTGAGCTAAATCTCATTATTCCCCTGGTTATGTCTGCACAACTTTTTCTGTGACGACATGGTGCTGCAGTTGCATCAGTAGCATTTGGACAAGAACTACCAGTAACAGTCCTGTATTTCCATGGCTTGAGGCATCCTTGGCCACAGGAAAATAAAACCAAAAAAGCCCAACCAACACAAACAAACCCGAAAGAAACCTCTAACAAACAAACAAACAAAAAAACCCAACGTAAAAACCAAACCAACAAACTTTCAAGGAAGTTTTAAATGAATTTTTAATCAAAAGAACACTAATACAGTGTTTGCAGTACATAAAGCCCACAAAGGTGCATCATTCTAGCTATACACAAAACTGGGAAGCTAGTTCTTGTCTCCCATCACAATCAAGTGATCTATTGGCATGACAGTGGATGAAAATATTTTTGTCCTCTTTGCAAGAATAAAAATGTTATATATTGTATTTTCATGCTTCTTACTATAAATGTTTTCCTCTTTTTTTTTTTTTATTAATCAGATTGTTCTTATTTTTATCTTCTGCTTCATTTGTATACAGGCCTTGAACTGACAGACTGCTATAACTGACAGAGGCACCTCAGTATATATTGAGATATGTTTTATGGTAATCCCTACTCTCTGATCCATGCAAAATCATTTCTCTCCACTTTCCACAAAGTTCCATCTTCTGCCTTTTAGTGGGTATACCCCTGCCTCTCATCAGAATATGGCCACTGAGTCTGTGGTCAGTCATAGTCCACAGGAGACTGTGATAAATCAGCCAACTGAAAATACAGAAATTTGGCCTCAGTCCAGCCTCAGATCCCTGACACTTTTATCTGTTTTTCATTGCACAGGACCAGTTTGTCTCGGATAATACACACACAGCGTGCAGTGAGGGTTGTTCCCATACAGCAGGTTTCAGCCTGTGTTTGATATATGGAAAAGTGGCAAACTCCACACACCAAAAGTTGAGATTAGAGGGAATCTAGTCACAATTCTCCTGGGCATTACATTTCTAGTTCAGCTTTTCATACTTCAGCAATGATTTGATCATTTCTGTATACAGTCTGTAGAAAAATATAACAGGTTTTAGTTTTAAACGAGTTATGTAAGATCTAAACTGCTGCTGGCTGTTATCAAGTATATAGACTTGATTTCAAGCCATAATGTGGCTTTGATAAATGAAATGTCATTCAGCAAAGGTAACTTAGATCAAATCACTCAAATGTTGCTCTGAGTGAGTGAGCAACCCTGGTATCTCCCTGACTTACTCTCTGTTCCCAACCCTGCAGTAGCCAGACCTTCAGCCTTTGAACAGCATGTCAGCGTGGAAAGTAGGAGACCCCAACCACATAATTTTTACCCCTGTCCTCTGTCACCCTCCCCATGACACTGCCTGGAGCTGCACGGGAGCCCATTTCTCTCTCCAGTTGCACCCAGAGCTCCAGACCCAGCAAGGAGCTGCAGTTCTGCTCTAGCCATAAGCTACTGAGCCAGCTGAAGATTTCCAGAGAGCTGGATCCATTCTTAAAATATCCCAGCTCTGACAGAAGAATCTGTCTGGACCCCACATATCAAAACTGTACCTTGTACCCAGTACTCACTGACCCTCACCTTCCTGGGAGCATCAAATATTTGCTCTTTTTACAGCCTTCAACTCTTTTTTTCCATACATTTCCTTGTTTGCATGAAATTTCTTGTAGGCATTGCAAAGCAGAACTGTGAAAAAATACTGTGTTTTAAGCAGCAATCTCGAACAGGAAGCCAAATCCATGATTATTTTTTTCAAAGCATTCAATTCAGTGTAATCTTCAGACAACACGAAAAGAAGAGCCTTATTTCTCCCAGGCTTGGCAGTTACTTTTTGTTAAAGGATTTATCTAGACTGAATTTTGCACTTAAAGCAACATTTAATCAACACTTACATTGCTTAGCATTGCACTGTAGATGTCTGATCATTTGACTGACTAATCCAATCTTCTCTTTCCCTGTGCAACACTGATAGGAGGGGTTTCTTTTAGAATGGGGGAAGGCTTGTTGCCTGAAGGGCTGGGTTTGGAAGGAAAGGCACTTCTCTTAACAGACAAGACCAGCGGCCACAGAAGTGGCTCAGCTGGAGCTCTGGAGGCCACTACATATGAAGAAGGCAAAATGTCCCCCACGCCACAAGCAGGCACCTCCAGCAGCAGCATGGAAGGCGTGCTGTCCCTGGTCCTTCCTACAAGCCTCTGCTGGTGGATGGGAGAAAAGGAAGTGGGAGAGGCCTCCTACCCCTCCTTCTCATTCTTCTCTCAAAGCACCCACTGTGGCACAAGACCCGATCATGGCTTGCAGGTTGCACAGAGTCTCATAAGACAAGCTTCGACCTTTTCCCCCTGCTCCCTCTCCACTGTGACTTCTCTGCTGACCCGGCCTAGTCTGCCTACTTCTGCAGCCCTGCCCCAGCCATGCAGCCACGTTGTGCTCCTCTTTACCTGCTGTCACTGCAAACAGGACACTTCCTATCCCCACAGAATGTCTGTGACACTCATTTAATGTCTGCAAACGATTTTGAGTTCATGAGGAGCAAGGTATAGTTTAAGCATAACAATATATCTACACAAAGCTCTATCTAATACTGCATATCAACTTATTTAGATGTTCCATTTAATGCTAGTGTTCATGTAATTTACGATTAAACAATTCAACTTGTCTGCCTGTGGTATTTCTTTTACCCAGGAAATGAATCAGAGGAGCACTATGAAGTGTTTTGAAAAGCTGACAGACTCCCTTAGTCACACCTCTGTACAGGCATACAATTACAGAATCCCAGACGTAGGAAGGGATTTCTGCAGATCATCCTGTCCAAACCTCTGAGCTTTGAATATCTACAAGGACAGATTTTCCAGTCACCAGGATCCTCCCCCAAATGCCATGATCTCTCAAAGATGACAGAGAGGGACCTCATGATGACACCAAAGAGCTCCACAGAGCCTTTGGGTGCTTCCTGTCTGGTCCCATGGACTCATGTATGTCCAATTGGCTTAGAGGCTCTCTGGCTACATCTCACTTTGTGTTTCACTCCTGCAGGCTCTGCAAAGAAAGGAAACAAATGTTTTTTCATTATTCCTTATAACATAAAATTGGGAGGACAGAGCTGTGAATGGGTTCAAAGAGCAATTAAATAAAGTCATGAAATAAAAATCCATCAGGATGGTGCGAGCACTACCTGATACCAGGCAGTCCTTATTCCAAAGATTGCCAGACAGTCAGATGTCAAACACAGGAAACCTCACAATCTGATAACCACACCACTTTCCTTTTCCTTGTGTCTGGTCACTATTCTTGTTGGCTTACACTGAAGAAGAGTTCTGACAGACTTCCACGCTACCAGACAAGGTCCTGGACTAGAGAAATTTTGGTTCCACGCAGTAAATTCTTGCCCAGTATGTTTAATATTTTTTCTCTGCAATTTAAAATGTAAGTTTTAAAGTTTCCACTTCTGGTGAGAGCAGTATATTACAAGCACTCTGGTGATACAGGTCTCAGTGTGAATGCCTGGTCATTCAAATGAGCAATCCTGTGAAAAAATGCTTTCACTGCTGTAGCTGTCCACCAGCACAAGCATCATGCTAGCTGGACTATAGCAGCAGAGACCTGAAAGCACCCTAAAAATAGGTTTTAAACAGCCAACATAAACTGCGTTTGCAGCACTGACGAGCACTGAAGCTGTCTGGGGTTAGCTGTAGCCTCTTCTGTTGATTTTTCCTACTCCAGCAAGGCTTCTCAACTAAGTGTTATGAGCCATTTATTTCATGCTTGGTAATTGCAGGGAGGTCTTGAGTCTTTAAGGCAATTTGTTGATTCCTGACTTTGGCAAAACTACACAAGATTTAAATCTGTCTCCACTTTAAAATATTGTCATGCCCTCAGGCAACAAGTGGAGGACTATGCCCATCTCAAAGCCAGTGTTTTCCATGAGGATGGCAGAATATGAGGCTGTGGTTCATACAGATGATTCTCTGAAGTCATAGTGACTTTTTCTTAAAGCAGCACTGAGGAACAAAAAAGTATCATATAAACTGTGCATTCATAAGAGAAAACAAAGGTGCATAATGGCATCAAATGTTATTAAATACTGATAGATCCTGTCACAAAGGGGACTGTTGCCAGTAAATTGCTAATTCAGTCCACTGAGTTATTTTTATCTCTAAAATTCTGCCCTAGCAGTAGTTTTCATACAAAAAAAAAAGAGACCTATTACTTCTGATTTTCAGGATTTTTTTTAATGTGTATGTTTAAAATCTCATTAATATTCCGAGGGCTTCACATGTGGAGGTCAGCAAGGGACTGTGCTAGCACTGCCCTCTTTAGTATGTATATTAGCCACTGCTGGTTGGGGAGATTGCTAAGTGTGCAGCATAAGCAATTTGCCAAAGCCACAACTCCCTGCTTCCCTGCAATTGAACGTAGATTAAACAGGAATTTTCTTTACAAAACAGACTCTTGTTGAGACTGGAAGTCAATTCAGCTACAGGACAGGTATCAGAAAGATGCAAAGAAAATGAGAGTGAAATAAGTAAAGCGAAAAACAGAGAAACAGTACTAGTGTTAGTCATCTATATGTTATTTATTCTCTTCAGTATAGGTTTCATCGCAACATTGATGGAATACAAATTGACGCAAAATTCATGTAAATTTATGTAAATGCATATATAAATGAGTTGCAGCCCTCAGGGTCCTGGCAAGTTGCCACAGTGGCTCTGAGCAGAGCAGAGACTTTGCACCACTGTAGTACTCTGAGAGGTGTTATTGTGAATTGGAGTGTGGTTTTCTGAGAAACATTAGTAGTTTCATCAGTTTCTACATGGAGTTTGCCAGGGGCAAAAGAAATACCACTTTGTGAACTTTTGGCTTCCTATCTGAGCTGGTAATAGTACTGAGCCTAGAAATAGCTCATGTGTGACCATTACAAACCCTTTCACTTTCTCAGCAGTTTATAGGCACTGTGAGACAGAAACACGCAGCTCATGAACATGATAAACTTCACTGGCATTTCTTTGGAATCTGTAATAGCCATGAACTCAGAAATAGCTGGTTCATGACCATTATAAACTCCTTTGGCTTCTCAGTGGAGCCTTTCTAATAGCCATGAGCACAGAAATAGCTGGTTCACAACCATTGGGATCTTTGTCAACATGCCCATTGGGAATATAATGGTTGTAAGATCAGGAACAGCTAGTTCACAGTTTTTATACTTTTTTTTTTTTTTAACTTCACCATACTGAAAGGCAAGCCATGTAGCCAATGTTTTGCCAGTAACAAATAATGCCATCATACAGACTTACTTAGCCATTCAGGGATAATGCAACAGAATAAAATATAATACAGTAGGGTAAACTGCAGGACTGGATTTAGGTAGGTTTCCAAAGCTTGTGGCTTATAACTGATGCATTTCTATCTGTCTGTCATGGTATTTAGCCCCATTGGATTGGCATTCACAGAATCAATCCCATCTCCATTCACAAGGGCAAAGGACACTGCAGAGGAGGTGTCAGAGAAAATACCAGGAGCAAGGACAGGGTACTAGCCTGCAAGTGTGCTGGGCTGTTCAGGGAAGCAGCCCTTCTTATTTTCCCATAAAAAGATCTCAGGATGAATTTGACACCTCTATGTCCTGTCTACAGAAACACCTGAAGCCAGGTCTACAGAGGCACTTGCTGGAGTTTTCTAACTGAGGATATATTGATTCCAGCTGGTTGTCTGTTGACCATACAGCCCAATTAAGACAGCTGATAGTCTGCACACAAACTCCCACCTCAGCTCCTGACAACCCATTCTCGTGAGCTATGCTCAGCCATGGCACAATGAGAAGGAAATCTGCTCACAGCCCTCTTCATTCTCCACAAAACACCTAATCTTTGGAAAGAACTTCTTCCTTTTCAGAAATCTTCTAGAGCAAGTGTGGAAGGCTTTCAGGGTCCTCACAGGTCCTTTGCTAGAAATTCTCTATATTTACAGAATACCTACATGACAGTTGAGTATCAATTGCAAGCTATTCCAAAGGAACAAATATATGACAAGTCCCAACTTCTAATTCTCAAAACAGAAAGGAAGCATGGAAATACTTTTCCTCTGTGACACTCCCCACAGCCTCCAGCTCCACGCCATTTCCTTCAAATTCCCAAGATCCCTCTCCTTTTGAACAGCTTGCCACTGATCTCCCAGAGTTCACATCTGTAAACACCTCTCTTATCAGAGAGAGATTTGTCTGGGGATTGAAAACCTCTCCTTTGCCCAGCTCACCATAAAAAGGACTGAGTGGAGGCAACAAAGCATAAAGGTACTGGTGGCACAGGGGGAAGCATTTGAGCTTTCATATGCTCTTCTCCCTAACACTTTGGGGAATTTATTATTTCTTTTAATAAGGAGTGTTTGCACAAATCAGCTCCTCTGGGGCCTTGTAGTTGTAATCTCGGGACCCAGTTTTGCTCCCACTGAAGTCAGTGGCCAAATCTCTATTGACTTAAAATGAAGAAGCCCTAGGCTCTTTGGTGTTTTCTCCATATTTCCCAATAAGAAATCAATCTCGTTAAAGCTCTGACATCACATGATGCAACCCGCTGTAAAAATTATGTTCTTGGTATGTACAGATGTTCTGAAATAGAGAAGTGATTTTTCAGTGATAATAATATTTCTCTGTGGCACAGCAATCATGGGAGCTGAATCATTGAAGGATAGAAAACCTCTGGAGAAAGCATGTACTAACACATCAGGCTTCAGAGAAGAGATCATGTTCCAGCAATTAAGCGTAAGAGAAATCAACCATTTTAAATCATTTTACCTTAATTTTCACTTTTTTTTTTTCCCCCCACCTTTGGAGGATTTGGTAAAAGGACAGATGGGGCTTTCAAGAAGGTTAAGGGATGAAACGAAAAATTGAATGGGCAAACTGGCAGGAAAACAATACGAGAAAGAGATGCCGAGGAGTGTTGTTATGGTGGTGCTGGGAAAGGACATTAGTCCCAAGAGAAGAGATGAGACGATCAAGGGCCTGATCTTACAAATCTTTATTTGCTTATGTGAATGATCTCATTGATCTTAGAGGGACTCTGTGCCTGGGAAACTATTTGTGGAATCATATCACAGAGTGTTAGACAGCAAATGCTATCTCATTCATTGCCTGCCTAACCTGCAAACATTTAGGCAGAGGGACAGAGCAGGGGGCAGAGGGAGAAGAAAGAGGAGGAGGAGGAGGCCATGTCAGATTAAAAAGAGACAGTAACACAGCTGGACGGATTTCACTCTGGTGTTAGCAGAGTGATGCCATTGATGCCCCTTGATCTAAAAGAAAGAGGAGATCCAGGTATTCAAAAGCCACACAGATGTGGTACTTGGGGACATGGTTCAGTGGTGGACTCTGCAATGCTGGCTTAATGCTTGGAGCTGATGGTCTTAGAGGTCTTCTTGAGAGTTTACTTAAGAATGTATTTTAAAAATTAAATGCAGTTCCTGGATTGTTTACCTCTCCCAAGACTTAGTCCAAAACTGCTAAAAAAATAAGAAATAAATGTGTCAAAGTAAAAATGTTGTGTTAAATATTCATTTCTTGCATCTCCTTTGTACTCTTCACAGTACCTGCACAATTCCGCATTTTAAAAATATATTTGAATGCCTGTTTCCTACTGAAACTAGCAGGAGTTAAGCACTTAAATGTGTGAGAGCTTAAGTTCTAGTTCACTAATATCATAAATGTAACCTGTTTTCTCCTAATACTGCTTTATCTAGTTTCTGATTGTTTGTTTTGTTTCACAGCAGAGCTAGCATATTAATAATAGGTATTTATATACAGGAGCTATCAAAAAATGTTTTCCACTAAAAATATTTTAATTTCCAAAAGCTTTGGACTAAGTAATAAGTTACACACACATTAGTTAGTGCAAAAGGCTGTATTTTACAGCAGTTGTATTTTCCCTAGGACCACAAATCTTTATTTGTTATTAGCTGCTAAGGTGCTCCTGTCCTTGATGGCATAAAAGGTTACTTTACCAGCCCTTAGAGAAAAGGCAAAACAGTAGATGCAATGTCTTTTATTCTATTGCATAACGTGCTGCTAATCAGAGAGCAGCTTAATTGCTGCAGTGAGAAAGATAATGCTTTTAGCTCTATATTACAGACATTGGTGTTTTTAAGAAAAGCTTAGGAAAAGGATTTTTTAAAATCTAAAACAAGAATAAAAATATACAGCAAAATTGCTTAATTTGACTATAAGACCTACTGTGCAAAAATATATGAATGTGAAACAATTGCAATCATTTCCTGATGTGCAATCAGAAGAAAGGCAGGCGGAACAAAACTATCATCTATTAACAATTTGGGGAAATAAAGAATATTCAATGCTAATATTTTTTGTGTTGTAGGCAGGTGGGAAGGTAGGAAAAAACCCGACATGAAAACACAGGGAGGTGACAATAGAGATTTCTTTTAAGGTTCTGAGCAGCATAGAAAAAATATCTATTTTTTCCCCTGCATGTAAGTTTAGTTTTAGAGAGAAATAACTCAATAATGACATCGTGCTAGAGAAGTCTGTCCTTTCACCACCTGAAATATATTTTAATCTGTCTGAGGCTGTAAGAATCTGATCTATTTTTAGTAAACACAATGCTAAAAAGCTTTCTTTGCTTTAATTGAGCTCATTGGGCTAATCACTAAAGATAGGAGATCAAGGCACAGTTCCTTAAGAAATATGACTGCAATAAATATTGACAATATTGGCAATCTTTTCTAAAATAGAAAAGTATAATATTATTGATTCTGATTGCTCACTCGATTTGAATGAATATAAATGTAATTCCATGGCCTCACTTAAGTTTCTCCACATTTACCCCAGCATCAGTAAAATCAGGAGCAGACTATTTATTCACCATTCTGAAGAAAATATCTAGCTTTTTACAATGGCAGATTTTTTTTAACCAAGCTTTTTGTGACCAAACTTCTTTCATTAAATATTAAGGGTCATACTGGGAAGTGAAAAGTGAAACCCTAAGACCCACTAAGTGAGGACAACAGTCTTCACTAAGATCACAGATCTAGAATCATATATAAGGATCATATACAAAAATCCCAAAATTTCCTGTTATGAATGTGAATAATTAATAGGATTTCCTTTCTCTTTAAGGTTTTGACTATTCAGACTCAAAATTGACTAAATGCAGGAAGTCTGAAAAAACTGTGCATCAAATCTTGAAACATTTCCTTCCCTTTTCAAAAACTATTGTCATAATATGTTTTTTGCTCAGGCTATACTCTTAAGGCTTTTCTCCACCTCAGTGATGCATTCTCCCTTTACTCTTTTCAATAACACAAAGACTTTCCAAAGGGCACTTGCTCATGGGTTCTCCAATTTATCAAAGGGTGCCCACCACATAAACAGAGAACAACACAGGCTTGCAAAAGATGCTCTGGGAGTAGTAAGGAGGAGTGGGTACACGGTAAAGGGAGGGTGAGGGATAAGGTAGAGCCAGGGCAACAGAGCAGCTTGCCGTTACATTTCTGTGGAGGCATATCCTGGCATCCAAAGGGAGAGGTAGCTCTGGGAATCCTGGCTGTGGTCAGTATCAGCACCATGTGCAGCAGCAGTTGGTAGCACAGAGCCAACCTCCACACTGTTGCCACCAGAAGTAGACACACCAGAAGCACCCCTTTCTTTTCAGTTGCATAAAAGGCAGGACACAAGATGACAAAACCAGCGAGTTACTCATAAGCAGAAGAGTTTCCCCTTGCCAGTTACATTGCAGGAAACATGGAGCATAAAATTGCAGATTAAGCCAAAAAGCCAAGTAAGAGCATCACATTTTGATGGGCAATATAGTGACACATCGTGCACCAAAGAAAAGTGCTAGGAACATCCATATTTGCTGGTTAAAGCTTATTCAGATGCTTGAAATGTTGTTGTTCCATATGTCTAGAGGGGCCACCAATGTGGTGGTGACTAACACCTTCTCAAACACTGGAGATCATTCAACTAAGCACCAGAGTCGTCTGGGACCCAACTCAACCCCTGTCCACATGTCTCTGTTTGACTATTGCGAGGAAAAAAATAATATTTTTCTATTTTCTTTTTAGTAGTCAAGCAGTTAGATCATTCAACCTTGTGGCAGGAGATTTGGTATTTTCAGATTCTACCTAATCAATACTGTTGTTCATACTTATTAAAAGAAGCTTGTAATGAAATGACAGAGAAAAACTTATGATCAGCAAGAGTCTCCATCTTAAATGAAAAGTATCTCATTCTCTCTGTGTGCTGTATAAATCTGGCATGTATTTTGGAAATACCAATTATGTGTCACTTCCAGTTGAAGCTTAAAATGTAAATAGGCAAAAGAACATTTGGCAGATAACCCAAATTACAGCCTCGCCACTGAAATATCATTAGAAAGGAGATATATTAGAAAACTAATCTACTAGGAGGTGTGGAACAAACTGACACTTGCCTTTAAGCTCTTACAATGCTTGAATTATAGAATTTATTATATTATTATCTTAACATATTTAAATTAAAGTCAATCAAGTATGTATCTGAACTCTAGAATGAATTATTATCACTGTGTCACTGAATTGAAATCCGTTAATTATGTAGGAAGGATCCATTTGCAGGATTGCTGCATAGATAGAGATGAACCATATGCCTGATCTGAAGATGTTCACCTGCCATTTAAAATCAGATTAATCTCTTGCATTTCAATACCTGAGTGCGGAGTCATGAACCTGAAAGAAAAGACTCTAAGGCAAACTCATAATAATTTAAATTTCAGTTTCTGTTTCTGAAGGGATCTAGAAGTCCTTGGGACATTGGCCACTAGAAAAGACAGGAAAGCTTCTACTTGACAGTGGAATATAAGACATTCAACAGGCTAAGTATACTCAGGGTGAAATTTTGACTTCAGTCAAGTCAGCAGCAAAACTCCCTAAGACTTTTAAAGGCCAAGATTTTCCCTTATCTCATTATAAGTGTCTTTGAGCACAACTTTGTAAGATGATGAACACCCAGAAGTAATGACTATTCACAGTGACTGCCAGAATTATGACTTAGTTTCAGTTCAGGCATATCTGAAATGTTTCTTCATACCCTGTAGGAGAGGAGATGTTCTGTATATGTGGGAACAGGTCCTTCATAAACCAGCAGTAAAGCCTGTCTTTCTTATCAGGGTACTGTTTAGGGATGCAGAGAGTGGAACAAAGCTTCAAAGGAATAAAAATCCCCTGCACTCATTTCTTCCAACCACCCTCCTCCTACCCTGGAGCAATGAAAGAAGTCCTTTTTGTTACCTCCACTAAGAAATTTTCCTAAGAAGCTATATTTTGACTTTTCCTTACAACCTATATTTTGAATTTTCCTTTGACTAAGTAGAAAAGGAACCAACAAGACATTTTACAAGTTGGATACTAGCCTCCCAATTAAAATTAAATAAAAATAAAAATCACAGGACAGCAGCACAGTAAGGAACAAGGAAATAAAGCAGAAAGGAAAACAAGCAATAAAACGTTCCTATTGATTTCGTACAACAGTCCGAATTGTTCTTGGAATCTGATTCAGGGTCAATTGTGAGTTATGGGAAAGGGAAAAAGGACAAAGTACTAGTAACAGATAGAAAACTGTTTCAAACATGCTCTTTAGACCTTGGGACAAAAAACCTGATAGTATGCAAACTGAGAAATCATGCTTTTCATTTAAAGGAGAAATACGATGGATCAATTCCATCCCTTTTATGTCCCTGGATTAAGACAGAAGGATTCTATAGATGTTAGTTAAAAATCGCACAGAACCCAATTTCAAAATCCATAATTTTTTTTGACTAGTTAAAAAAATTACTCAGTAATATTGTAATTTCCTGCTAACTCTCTCCTAAACAGCTTCCTCAAGATGTCCAAATGGACTACAATTCTTCTGCATTCCTACTCTCACATCTACATCTGGTCTTATTTCCTGAATGTTCAGTCTTATCTCTATTTGCTAAATCTTCTTATCCCTATCTCATCTGGGGATTTATATTCACAAACTCAAAAGCTTTCACCTTAACAAGGAATATTTATAAAGACAGGAAAATGTCAGCTAGAACAAACCATAAAGGACCATGTAGTAGGACCTGTTTTGACCAGTCAAGAGCAAAACACATCCCCCAGCCACGAACAGCGTTCTAGCACTGCCTCTTCTGCGAAATTATCTCCAGTTACACACCTTGCTAAAATCCTGTAGTAAATTAGGTATCACCCTAAGTAACTAGGAGCATATCCACATGGTTAATATCTCACTTTTCTTGTAAAAAAATGTTGATTCTACTACATTTCTATTGCATTTCTGCACAGGGCTGGCTAATGTGACCTGGTAATTCTGTAGTAAAAACAGACCTCCCCGTCAGTGCCAACAACCTTAGTGTTTATGCCCTCTCCTTGTCAAAACAGAAGCATTTGGAAAATAAACCTCCTGTGAACCCCACAGTTGTACCTGCTTTTATTTTCTCCTTGCTTTGAAGTTTTGATAGCACATACTTTATACGTTTGTTAGCTTTTGGTGATGACTTGCAAGTTTTTTGGGGCTTGAAAAATAAGTCTTCATAGCCCCAGAATGCCTACAACAGTCAAAGTGGCAGACCATACACATCTTTGGAAACAGACAAAAATTCTCCCAATAACACCTAAGACAGATGAAATAGCCTCACAGACACTGGTTCTTCTGAATTCTACCTGGACGACATTGACCCTAAAGCAGTAGAGTATGCATCTTTCATCTTTTTTAGCCTATATAATGTCACTGCTGTGGTTGTACCATTCATAAAAATCACAAACCTTATTATGACTCCTTTGAAGCTCTTGTTTTCTACAAGAGCTAGACAGATGTGTTCAAACAGAAAGATACTGAATTCTGAACTCCACAGAAGCTTTCCAAAAGGATTTTGCTGAGGTTTAGATCAAAAATTTAATCTGGATGCTTGTACTAGACCTTAGTATACTGAATATTGTATCAGAATCAGAGCGTTAGAAAGAGTCAGAGATAACGACATTGGTGCCAGCTTAGCAAAGCATGAGTAGCAGCTGTAAACAGTGTGTGCCTAGCTTAGCTCTAGTCATGGTAACAAGTAATAAGAAGCCTGGAAAGCATCAGTAGTGAGAACATTCATATTTTTAAAGCTGAATGAGAGCTTTCAATGGCTGAAGGTCAGAAGGCAGCTCTGATTGTAAACAAAGGAGACTTCTATCCCCTCTGGCACTGAACCTGCATTCCTAATTAGAATCCCATCTGCACAGGCCCTAAAACCTTCTTGAAACTCTGAGGCTGAACTGAAGTTAAGTTAGGTAGAATGCACCTTAAATGTCATACGCCTGCAGCAATTTCTAAAATAGCTATTCTTCCTTTTTGTTTATTCACACAATTGCAGATCTAATATGTCCCACATCACTGTAATATATGCTAATAACAGCTGGCCTGTGCTGCATTGCTCTTTTTTTGCTTATTTAATGTATTTGAGATTTTTTTAAAAAATTATTTATTCTCCTGCTATGAGAATATGGTTCATCTATGATCCAGTTCTTTGAAATATCTTTTTTTCCAGTTATATCTAAGGTTCAGCATGAACACTCTCTTGTATCAATGAAAGACTTTGAAATGCTGGCTAACACTACTTACTGAAAGAGGTTTTATTTACAGTGGTGCTCTACATTTCAAATCATGTTTATAAATTAGAGAAGGAACACTAACTTTTCAGTTCTTCAAAATATGTTCACTGTGGTGGTGACACAGAAAAGAAAAAAACAATACAGGATTTAAGGATCATCACATCCAGAGGAAAAAGTGCTTTGGTGTTTTAGTTGCCCTCAAATCAACTTCATCCCAAGACAGATTTAAAAATAGGTATAGAGATAGATGTAGAAAGTTATGGAAAACAACTGTTTACTGTAGTTCAGGTAGTGGCACACTGATTACTTGGTTTAAATTCAAATTTCAAGAAATAAAATAGGGAATAATGATTATAGTATATAGTATATATATAATATATACTATATATTATAAAGTATCTGTACTTTAGATCCACTCAAAAACATTTTACTTCTTTGTTTCAAATACTGCTAAAATGCTCCCATGAACACTCTTCTTGGGATGCAACTATTGTATTTTGCTCTCAGAAGAAAATATTGTTGAAGGTAGGCTACTCTTGAGTTCATATGCAAGCTCAAACCTTTACCCTATCACAGACACCTGTGATCTGTAATTTAATCAGACTGATAATTTGACACTTCTTCTGAGGGGTTATTTGCTCTCCCCATTTTACTTGGGGATTTACTAAGGTCCCTTTCAGGTGA
The DNA here is from genome assembly GCA_013399195.1 of Dicrurus megarhynchus. Lineage (NCBI taxonomy): Eukaryota > Metazoa > Chordata > Aves > Passeriformes > Dicruridae > Dicrurus > Dicrurus megarhynchus. Next base: position 1,816,210 of record VXAD01005273.1, on the reverse strand, counting down.
AGTCCTCTCCCCATAAACAGAAACTTGCTAGGGACTATGTATTTAAACAAGTCATCTGCACTCTGAAGAGACAATGTTCCCTCATGCCTGGTACTCAAAGAACTCAGCTCTCAGTGTATATATTCTTTAAAACCAAAAATCTGTATCCCACGTAAACATCTAAGATGATAATTGTATTTTATACAAGCCTATAAATTACAGCCTGAGGTGCTCATTACATATTGTTGATTGAGGTTGGACATAAAACTAGACAAAGGTCCATTAGGAAATAGTAGGTTTCCTTAGCCTGGACTTTGCAGAATATTATCCTGCACTTCACATTCTCCTATGCCGAGCAACCACAGCTATGATGATGAGTATTTCTTTCATTCCAAACCTAGAAAATGTTCTTCATTATATATATTTTTAGGTATGGGTCAGTCAGGTGTAACAAATAAGGCCCACAAGCTCTCACAGTAAAATTGCTTCTTTGTTAAAGCTAGATCCCAAGAAAGGCTGAACTGTTCCCAGCTGGCACCAGTTCTCAATTTATATGATCAAAGCTGAAAACACAGGTGTCACCTTGATGTTCTTAGCCTTTTGTTTTCACTGTAAAAATTTATACTTACATCAGTGGTTAGAAGTTCTGCTTCATCTGCTGCTGAACATTACCCGGTCGTGTTCCCTGCAGCCTTTACTGGAAACAAAACCTAAATCCACATAACTTGGACATTTGTTTTCTCTAATGGCAAAGCTCTGTAAAATAGCTTATTGCTTCCCTGTTCCTGGACATTTGGTTCCCTGCTTTGCAAATCCACCTGGTTCACAGCTGCAGCTCAGTGCCCTCCCAGCTCTGCTGACTGGAAGGGCTGTGGGGCTGCCTTGGGCTCTTTGGGCTGCACTCTGATCACAATCACCAGGAGGATCAGAGGTAAGGTTTGGGGGTTTTTTTAACTACTTTTGAAATCATTTCAGTGATCCAGTTTGCAACACATCTCTACAAATAGTTGTATCAGCACAGCTAAGAAACTAGTAGGAAAAACATTGCGGACAGTGAGAACAGACAGAGGAATAGGAAAATCAAAACCTTTTAAACTGGTTTTGATGATAGGAAAAATATTACTGGAGAATGTCACTGGGATGAAGTTGTTGGAGTATGTTTTTTTTCAGCAGGATGAGCCAAATAATTGTTTTGCTACAGGAAAAGAGCCTACACACCCTTGCCATGGCACACCGGACACGTACGTCTGTCGTTTACCTTGTGCCAGCTGTGCTGGTTGTCTGGCAAACCAAAAAGTTCAGTGAATTTATCAAAATGATACAAGTATTCAGTGGAACCAAAAATGTGGGGTTGTTGGTTTGGGTTTTTTTTCCCCAAATGAGGGAGTTAGCTTAAAGAGGAAGGGAAGGGAACTATGCTTGTGAGTGGGAAAAGAAATGAGATGTGTGGAAGAATCAGGGTGGGAAAAGAAAAGTGGAGAAGGACAAGGATGGAATCTGTTCCTTCAAGGGTAGCAGTTATCAGTTTTGCTTAGCTGTGTCAGGAAAATTTGCCATTACTCTTTAAAGAAAAAGCAGCACTAGTAAGAAGATAACCATTGCAACCAATAACAGTTATTCCCTTGCAGTCAGGCTTCTTGTATATAAGACAGAAAAGGATCATCATTAGTAAGCAAAACTCCTCTGTGTGATACTATTTTCACAGATGTGTGTCTATTCTACTGGCACTTCCAGAGGTGGAGACAAGGGGCTGCACCCCAACCTTGCCAGGCTGGACTTCGGAGCAGGGAATGCAACAAAGTTGTAAACGTGTCCATTGTCTGACATAATTTTTTTAATTGTCTGAGAGGCAACTTTATGAAATTGAACCATCTTTGAGGGACTTCTCTTCCTTCCAGAACATCTCAGCATACAACCTGCACTTCCTTCAACTCCTCCTAAACTTCATCTAATCCAGTAGTACTTGTTGTCCATGACTCCACAGCAAGAACAAATAGCAGGATGCCATTGCCCAAAGTCACTGCTGTGCTGCTGTTGAGGCAGGTTTTGTCTTCTTTGCAATTCCTACATGATTCAAAATAAGGATAGACCAGTCTGTTTTCAAGAGTAACAGACTTGCAAAGGAAAAAGGAATAAGAACCCTGAAATCAGCAACTCCAGTGACAAAATGTTATCATTGATAAATTACTAAAATCTCTTTCTGTTACATACTTGCCGTTATATGAAAATACAGTTCTTTCTGATTTTTGCCGTTTTCATAGAGGAGACTTTGATTTTCAATGGCATGCTCAATTTTTGTACTCCATTGCATTAGAGTTAACTCTTAATGGACCAAACAGTAATCAAGCACACAGTAATTTAGCATGGCATTAGGAAATCCAAAATAGATGACAGAATCCAGGCAGCCTAAGGAACAAACCAGTTTTGTTTTCATGAAGAAGCAAGGTAAACAGCAGCAGTGCCAGAAAATTGGTTTAACATGACTGTGCAAAAAAGCTTTACCTATTGGCAAAATTGTGCATGAGTCTGGAGTTCCTTGCCTACAGCTTATTAATGATAAATGAGGGAGTCATTCCCCGAAGCACTGTCTCATCCTGCCATTGGGCTGGATTCTGACAGCATTACCTAATTTTCTACTGACCTCGTTGAACTTGGAGTGATCAGTAGTTTTCCGAAAAGGGCCAAAAGCTGGATAATTTCAATGGTTTTTCTGCAAACAAGTCTGCCTTCTGATTTAGTAGTAGTAGTATTATCCTGCATCCCTTAAAATTATCTTTCTCTACCTGGAAAAAATAAATAAATCCCAATAATTTCCTCTGTTAGGAAAAATGTCTTCAGTTTCTTTTGTCAGCACACACCTGACTGCTGCTGTGGCTGACACCGATAGCCTTTGCTCTGTTTACTTTAAAGAATAAACTACTGCTGTTTGATTTAGTTTTTCATTTTTAATGTGTAAGCCCTCCCTTGATCCTGCATTCCAGAGAAAAGGAACTAGAGTTCTTTTAAATATCATGCGAGGTGCCTCTGAAGCCAGAGCTGTAGATATAAATCCCCCTAGCAATTTTATATAACTGAGATTTATAGGGGAAAAAAGAAAAATAACAACAAAACAATCATGTGAGCACCGAGTTCCCCTGGCAGCATTAACATGACAGGTGTACCTCAGCCCAGCCAGTCACTTTTTATTTAACTGTCAGGACACATGCTTTAGTGCTTCTAGCTGCATTGCACCAGTATAGCTTTTGATTCTAAAGGTCAGCCACCCACACCAAAGTTCAAAAAGGCATTTAATGCAAACAAAAAATCAAATCAAAGGTGGCTTTCATCAGACCTGGCTTGAACTAGCTAGGCAAGATAAAGTGCATTAATATATGCAGGTTCCAAATTTTAAAGCAAAAAAAATTCTCATCAGGGCCATATGAATTGCAAAATGAATAAGCTACAAAGAGCTGTGTTCTTCCTTGTGTTTGCATTTGTTTAAAGTACTAAAGCTATTAGAGTTACCCAAGGAGGGATTTGTATATGGAAGGAATAAAAGACTGAAGAATGAAATTCATTCTTCAGGGAGAAATAAGGACCCCGATGTTCTCTCAGGAAACTTCGTGTAGTTGATGAGGGTGGTCAGAAACAGGTTTGAAATTACTGATTATGAATCCCTAATCCCGGGTCCCTGATCTCGATGGCACTCTCCAAGTCACCCCTAGGTGCCTAATGGAGCTGTGATGGCCACTCAGCATTTAATATCAAAAGAGTAATTGTCCATCCAGAGTCCTGCTGTTTGAGGCTGCCCCAGATCACCTCTTGCCCCGTATCTCCTCAAGGGGCAGAAAAGGAGCTGCAATGGCTAAGTGAGATGTCAGTAGAGGGTGTCTCTACACAGCTCACACAAAGACAATTAGAAGGAAAAGAAATCACTTCTCCTTCTCTCTCCCTTCTTTTCTCAGTTCTGGAAGGTGGCAGAGGAAGCACAACAGCACTTCCCAAAACCTGGTGGTCCCACTAGGCAGGAATATTCCTTCCCTGGCCAAGTTGCCTGGGCTTTACGCTGACAGATGAACAAAACCACCAACATGTCCAGGAAGACTGGAAACACAGTAACAAATGCGAAATTAAATAGGGGTTTGGTTTGGGTTTGTACAGGACCAAACCACAGCAACAGCTGCTATGTTTACTAATGTAAACATAGTCTTCTTTAGAATGGAAACCACTTATACAAGTTGTTTGAACTGGCTGATCCTCAGCAAGGGGAAGATGATGTTTATATAAATCCTACACTTCATCCCAGACAACAACATAGCAACATCTTAATCCAAATGACATGGGGCCTGATCATTCAGACTCTTTGTGTAAAGACTTCCTGATTAATTCTCTGCATCAGAAACCGGTCACTCATCTGTTTTCAAGTGCATTTGTCTGATGCAAATATTTACAGTTCTTTATTAGGCAGCTCCATTCCTTGGACATCCTATCGGATTTCAAGATACCCTAATCCACACGGTGATCTCGGAAGCACCTCTGGGGATGTACAGCAATCCCTGACACATATCTGACTGTGCTAAGTAAAAAGGAAGAGTTTTTCCAGGTGGGCTTTCCAGTACTTTACAGCGTATGCAGTCATTTACTGCCCCAGAAAGCAGGGATTGCAGACTCCCCTTCCAGAGAACAGAACAGTCTGAACACACCTGAATGTCAAATTCAGCCATGCTGAACATGGGGAAGTGGACTATGACTCAGGAGTTACCATATCTAATCTTCAAAACTTTCAGGCTGGTTTATATATCACAAAGCAGGAGAAACAAACAAACAAAACTCCACATATTTTTTTCTCTTCATTTTCATGTCATTTTTTAGTTCAGACCTAGGGCCAATGGTCTTAGGTTTTGTCTTCCTGAGTAAAATTTAAAAAAGAGTTCAGCTAAAATATGCGTAATTTTTCATGTTTTGTGAGAATTTAAAAAAACAATAATTATTCCCGTTGGAGGCTTGGCTTTGAGGAGTTTGTTGTTTTTCTTCTTGTGGAAAGTCAAATGATTTTGCTATCAATGGAAAAGACATTTCAAGTGAAAAGCAACTTTTAGTGTAAAAATTTCATCAGTTCCCTTTGCAATGCAAATCTTCCAAATGTTTATACACTGCATTTCAAGGTACATTCAGACTTCTTCACCTCCTTTAACGAGACTATGCAGAGGCTTAACTTTGAGGGTTTGTTTGAGTGTTTTGCTGCAGAGGAGTCCCTGAGCCCTTGATGCAGAAGGCATTGTTGTGGTGATTTCAGACCTCCAGGCAGGAAGGAAATTGCACATGTGGCATCTTGCAAAGGACAGAAAATAACACTGGCTTTTTTGGAAAGTGTAAAAGTGGGTTTTTCCATGGATTCTAAATGGATAAATTAGTAGTCATCAGCAAAGACAAGGAGAGAAGAAAAATTATAGGAAAGTGAACAGTGGAAGAATAGATGTCTTTCTTCTTACAGACTTTACTGAAGTGCTTTCAAACAAATGCCTTTGGATCAAGAATTCCTGAATTATTTTGCAAAACAAAGTAGAACTACAAACAAAAGCAACACTGACACTAAAGGAGAAGTTTCCTAACACAAATATAGTAAAACAAAAGGTTGGGGGAGCAGAGGAGAAGGGGGAAGGAAGAAATGCATTACCCTATAAAAGAAATAAAAAGAGGTTTTTAAAGGGGTGGAAAAGTCTGTAAAGATGGGAAAGCACTTTTATATCCTGCTGTTTCAGTGGTACTTACATATTCTCAGCATTTCACAACCATAATATTGACCCGTGTGTTTGATAAAAGAACTTGTATTTTTATCCTACTATGCCACTGTTTTTGCATATCAATAGAAGTGTTTTCCTCCAACCTCAGATATCCATGCGTTGGTCTTATTTAACAAGGATAGAGGACAGAAAGAGTCTCCCATTGCTGTACAGTCCACCTAGAGCTGTCTACAGAACCCCAAGATCATTTGCCTTCTAACATATCTCCTCCAAACACCTGAGATGCCTCTCCTTCAGTTGAGCTGCACCAGGCCACCCTCTTACCCATTACCCAGCCTGGTTTTGTTGGGGGCTGTCTGCCACCTACCCTTGGCACTCTTGTGAATGGAGACTCCCTTTGCTACTTTCTTAAGCCTTTACACAGGCCATAAAACCCATAGTTCCTCCCTAAATATAGGTTACCTGGACTGATTTTTTTTAAATTGGGATTCCTGAGCGAGAGATTGTGCAATGTTTGGAAAACTTCTATTTTTGTGCTGAACTGAACATATTTTCACTGAGGACTGCTGGTCATGCTGGACCTTGCTTCATACGTGGTTACCTCACTCAGACACATTGTGCAAACAGCTGTAGTCTAAGTGTGGGGTAAAAGCTGTGTTTACACACATAAATGCCACTGGTAAAGCCAGCCAGTGCCTGAGACATCCCCATAGGAGTACCTAAAAAAGTGTCTTTTATTGCAGACCGTTGCATTAACCTCATCTGCCTTTTGGATTGGAAGACAGTGGGAAGAAGCAGCAGCAAGATCACCTTTCCGAAGGGCAGTTGTCATTCCTACTGCTCTCTGGTTGTCTCCTGCTAACTACACACATGCAAGAACACCACGGCGTGGGCTTTGTGCCAGGAAGTACCCAAGACCCCAGCAGTGACCGCTGAAGGATAGTGTTGTCATGGAGACAATGAAGGCCCCCCAAAAAATGCAAAAATGCATCAGTCTCTAATATCTCAGTTTGGAGTGCAAGCAAAGGGAAAGCAGCCTAACTGAAACTGGAAAAGACTTGCTGCAGTCAAGTCATTAATACACAAAGTTACACAAAAACCCAATAAAAAATAAATAGATTTATTGCCTGTATTCCAGGAGCCTGATGGAATGGATGCTGGTTACCACTGACCAGAGAAAATTCTCAACCAGAATACGATTTTATTCATGGTTTAACCACTCAGAGACTTTAATTCCACAAACACTTTGGTCCAACACTGAGGCCAAAAGAAGCAATCCCATTTTTTTCTGGTTCAACATTGCCCTCTCCCTTGTTCTGGCATTCAGAAGGTGCATGTTGCTGCAGTGGACCAGAGTGGAGACCAGACCCACCTCTGAGCTATCCAAGCCCCTTTTCCCAGCACAGCTTTCTCCTGGGTGGGTTTCCCTGCCTAGCACGCTGTGCAGCTGCATGAAACCTCAGGTGGCACCAGGGATTGCATAAGTTCAAGGGGGAAACCCATGGCAGGGTGTTGGAACAAGATGATCTTTAATGTTCCTTCCAACCCAAACCACTCCATGATTCTAAATATGCACAGGGGCAAGGAGAATGCAGGACTGCCTATTCCAGTGGCAGTGCTGTCTGCTAGTTTAACTTGGCTGGGAATGACTGTGGCATCAGAATCATTCCTTCTTGCTGCAGCCTCCAAATTCACTGACCTGTTTTGGAAGTACATCCTCCACAGCGACATGCTGTAAACGTGTTAAGAGGATGTTACTTACACAGGATATTTATAAAAGTGATGGCATAAAGCTTACACAAAGGAAATATAGAGAACGTGCAGCATACATTTATTACACAGGTTTATAAATGGTTTTAACTATGTTAATGCTGAGTATCCATATCTAGAACTCAAAAGGATGCATTTTACAAACACTGGCATAACAGCAAGTGATCCAAAATGGGAAAGGGACCCAGGTTAGGACTCTCACAATCTGTGGCTACCAGTAGATACAACAGAGCTTTTGAAAAAGACCTAGTGAAAAATAAATGCCAAAAGAATTAATCTGATTTTAACAAACAGTTTAAATAAACAATATTTTTCTCAGCTGAGTTCTGGATAGTTTTTAATAAGGGGAAACAAACCAAATATTTTTCTGGGACCAACAAGCAGCAGTTCAACTGCTGGCAAGAGCGCCCATAGAGTACACAGAAGAAGAGTGAGGAATTAGGCTGTGCTATTTTAAAAGGCTGGAACTATTATTGGGCTGCAGCACTTTAACACTAGGAGGGTATTTTACTCATTTTTCAGTTCTTAGAACTTTCATATTTCCTAGTACCAGTCAGACTGAATATTAAGTATTTCCTATGTGATGCTGATCATTCTTCGGTGCTTTCTTTTCCCAGGATGGATTGATCTATTGACAAGCAACTGCCTGGATTGGACTGCTTGGATTTACACACTGCCATTTGAATCACCTCCCTCAACCCACTGGCCACGCTGCTTTGGGTGCAGCCCAGGATGCAATTGGCTTTCTGGGCTGTGAGAGCATATTTCCAGCTCATGTCCAGCTTTTCATTCACCTGAACCCCCAAGTCTTTCTTTCTCAGGGCTGTTTTCAACGACTTCTCCCAGTCTGTGCTTATGTCTGTGATTGCCCCAACCCAGATGCAGCACCTTGCACTAAATAAGTAACACCTCTGTTTTCCTGACAATGGGATTTTCCCAGCAGACTACTCTGGAGTAGAGACCACAGGAAAGTAGTACCATGAGACCTGCACCTCCAGTGCTTTCTCTTTTTCTTCCAGTCTCCTCCTCTTTTATCCCTAGAACTCTCTTTATCTCTCTCTCAGCCCATGGTTTACTGAAATCCTCCCTTCTAACCTGTCTTTCTGCTTTTCTCCTTTTTCTGGAAATATGGCCTACCTTATCCCCACCAGTTCCTCTATCCCTAAAGCCCTGGTCCTTTTCCAGACTCATCCTAGCCCCCCACAACACCCTCCTGGAGTATGGATCAGTGACATGGCTGGGGACAAGCAAGGGCAGTCATTTCCAGTCTATACCCATTATGCATCTACACCATGCAGGCAGAGGACTGTGCAGGCTACATCTTACAGATCAAGGGTGTAAGATCAGAGGAGATAAGGGTAGGGAAAGAGGCACAGAAGGTGGCTAGCATGCTACAGAACAGAAGACTGGTGCTTCAAAGGCTACACATGCATCAGCACCTAATAATTTTGGTCCTACTTGATACCACGCATGTTTAGAATTGCGGCAAGCTGCCTAACAGTGATGCAAATAGGGGATGGGGGGACAATTGTTGCTCTTGTTTGGAATTTATCCTGTATTCTAACAGGTTTTTATCTTCCCTTGTAGTGAGCAAGTAGAGTGGTTACTGTACAGCATAAGGCTGGCTATTAAGTGACAAGTAGGCACACTAAATCTGCTTCTTGTCCCCTCAGGCAGTGGTCCCTAAATCTTGGCTCAGAGACAACATGCTGAACACCAGATTCTTCAGTGTTACTTGCTGACATCAGGGAAAGTGGAGCACAGCATCAGACATCACTTTTGGTGTGCTACTTCTTCAGTACATTAGCCCAGGCTCGTGGAAGCTGGGGTTCTCTGCTTGGTATTAGACATTGGGCAAAAGACATCAGAAAGAGAAAATAACAGATGGTGGAAAAGGAGTTGGATGATCACAAAAATAATCTTTTCTGGTGCCTGGAAGCTCCCTCAAATAAAAAAAGCAGGCCCTCAAATAAAAAACACTGGGAAATTCTTTGCTTTCAGTTCCTTCCACAAACTTCTTCCTCAGGTTCATGAGAAGACAGACACCATCTCTGCACTAATTATGGGCTCCTTGTGCCATACTGTATCTCATGAGGTAACTGGGAAAGCCACATCTTTGTTTGACACAGAAGGAAACAAAAAACCCAAACAACAAACTGAAAAAAGTCTGGAAACATCATAAAGTAATTGAAATCAAACAGAGCTGTTCACCTTGCTTGGGATGATTCTTTTCATCAGTTTATAAAGAATTATCTAAAACAATCTTAAATTCAGACTGGCTTCATACATCTATTTATATTTTAAGTTTGATCAGAAAAGAAAATTATCCATTAAATATTAGTTTGCAATGCACTGCTGAACCATAGCCACTGACAGACTGGAGATATTTCTCTGCTATATTCAAGTATAATAATGATGATGGAAAGAGGCTACCTGTGCTTCTGCTATGAAGGGCAGCAGCAGTAATGCCTATTCAGCAGAAATGAAGGGCTGTCTGGACAGATACACAAGTTAGTCTCACAGATAAAGTAATTCTGGTGAGCCAAACTTGAAGTGAAACATGCATTTATGGACATTATTGCAAGCATGCATGTGCCTGACACTCTCGAGATTTGGATTATAAATTTTACACACAGATGAGTTAATTCACTGCACAACTCAACTGTGGCTAAGAGAGAGATGATCTTAAGGGATGTTATCTTTGGACCTCTACTCCACATTCAGAAACACTCTCCAGGCAGGCTAACACTCATGTATTGGTCTCCTACATGGAAGAAGAGGAGAAATACCTTTACTGGGTTCTGCTGGGTCATTGGCTCTCTCCTTAAGTGCAATGGGCTACCTCAGGTTCACCTTAGCACACTAACGATGTGCTCTCCTTCCTACCGAGTAACTTTTTAATACCCTGCAATCTCCATGCGTCTCTTACTTGTGCTGTGAACTGAGTACCTGCAAGAGCACAGCTTGCCTTGCAAGTTGCCAAGGCTACCCTGAAACTCTTCCCTCCTTTTCTCTGCTTCGTGTATCCTTTTCTTGGTACGCAAATGTCAGCAGTTGTAACCTACTGTAGGGAGGCATCTGGCAGTGATGGCTGCCACAAAGGAGGAGGCTCTTACTGAAGATGCTCTGCCAGCAGTGTTATGCAGACTCCCCTTCTCAATTCACATTTTTTGGCACCTACACCCCTGTCTGACTGACTTTTAAATGGGCAAAGAGTCAATCCAACAGATGGGCTAAATGGCAGGAAACCAAGATGCTGTGAATGTACATTGTCTGGGTGTGGAGACTCAAATTGCCAGTCAGGGATATCCAAGTTAATGCCCATCACACAGTTATGTGACGACAGCACAGAGATATGCCATGAATAGCCAAGTTTAAAATGTCTTCCGTTAACAGCAGCATTCATAGACAGAAAAAATCCAGTAAATGAGTGTCGCAGCTGACCGCGCTTGGGAGGGATCCAGGAAGGAATTGCGATGGACAGGCGAGTCCAGAGAAAAATTACTTTTTCTCTCACAAAGTCACTGTCGCCATCCTCCATCATGATACCTTCTGGCATCACAGGAGAAGATTTTATACAGCACGAGATGAGCAGCAGAGAAAGTTCTTTAAAATTAATACAAACAGTCTAATGCATTAAACGTTTTTGCTAAATGGCTCAATAAGCTTTGTACGGTATTTGGTGGCCTCTGCATGCATGGTATGAGCAGACCAGCCTAACAAGTCCAGTTACCAAGGAAACAGGTTTTTAAACTTGAAACATAGGTATTTGTGATGACAGAGATCTTACACTTTTTTGGAACATGTCCCTCTTTTGAGGAGTGAATGTGCAAGCTGGCCTTCAAAATCCTCCTCGCTATGGTCATGAGGCCAGTGGAAAATGTTGCATTGCTGGCCCTGACTCACTGGTCTAGCAGAACTGGAAACAGAATATGGAACAAAAGATCATTACGCATCGTCGCCTAATGCTTTATCTTAAAAGAAAGCAAATGGGGGTGTTAATTAGACAAGGACTTCCTTTCTTTGAGGGAGCCAATCAATCACATTTTTTCCATCCTGAAAGGAGGAGATTTATTTTTTTTTAACATAAATCTTTTAAGCCTCAGTGCTATGGTTTTATAGGAAGAGGAAATTGATCTCGGCTATTCCCTGACAGAGCGGCACTGAACAGAAAGTGTCTTTTTTCCAGAATGTATTCATTAGCTCCTTCTCTCAATCTGATCTTGAATGCATTTGATTAAATGATTAAAATAATTTCATCCCAAAATGACAGTTTGTAGGACAAAATTAATTAAGCTCCAAGACTGAGGAATGGAAAAGCTTGTGCTATGCTTCCTACTTTGTATGAACTCCTATGCGTAAATAAACACATGAGGACCATTGTGAACCCCTGAAATATGTCGGACATCTGGCCTCCCTGATTCCCCTCTACCTGGCAGGCTCTCCGAGCCCTGGCAGCCACAGGTTACTGCTCCCTGCCCGTCCTACCCCGGACACCGCTCCTTTCCCTAAAAGCAGAGTGAAGGGAGCAGAGTGCACTGTGAGCAGAGTCACTCTTTAGCATCTTCTCATTTCACAGCCCATCAAGAATACACAAACTGATCACAGAAACCTTGAAAAATCATTTGATGCATGTAAGAAGAAGGCAAGGGACTCCACTAACCTCATTGTTGTGTCATCATTTAAAAATACAAAAAAAACCAAAAGTTACACACTCTGTAGAATAGTGCAGTGGAAGTTGTGAAATTACTAGTTTCTCACCACTTTGATGAGCCTGTCTACACCATCAAAAACCCTGAATCTGATTTCTCTGCTAAAATAGCACCACCACTTTTGGCAGTAGTATAATATTAATGCAGATCAAAATCTTCAGCATTGCTTCTTTAAATTTGCCAGGTTATCTTACCCTGGCACTTCAGAAACACGGGGCTTCCTTTGCTAACATTCACATTGCATCTAGTTCTTTTGCAGGGCCATTGGGGCTGGCAATCCTGGATATGTCACATAAACACACCCTTTAGACAAGGCTTGAGAGAAAACTACAGCAGGCTGAGTATGATGCTCAGTTATAACTAAGGAATTCTATCTACTTAAGTGGGGCTGCATAAAAATAATTGCTAGCCAAACTTGGTTCAGAAACTTAAAAAATATTAAAAAATAATCCTTTAACTATAAGCGGTATGTGGTTCATTTCACAAACAATTACTTAACTCACCAATATATTACTGATAAAAACAAACCTCCCCTATTCCCCAGCCAACAGAAAAAAACCCCAGTACTAGGAAAGCAAAATTGCCTATGCAGGGTAAACAGGAAAAATATATTAATGAATCTTTTTTAAGAGGTAAACAAAATGCTGGCTTCTCGCCAAGGAGGCGTGCATGGAAATCAAGCAGGGGATCCCTGAAAGCACAGCAAAGCAGCTGACAAAGCCTCTTTAGTGCTGTCAGTGAGGCAGACACAATGTGAGAGATGGCCGTGCCACACACGCAGCGGGGGCGAGCGGGAAGCCGCGAGTGCAGCCAGCCAGGGAGGCCGCCCTTGAGGAAGGTGCTAAAACACCTCGAGGATCCCATTCTTGCCCTCTCACTGGGGAGAGAGGCTGAGTTGGATGTTTTGTGACATTCCCAAGTGGTGTGGCTGGTTGGAGCGGGAGCAGTCGGAGCGGAGCTGGCAGAGGAGGCATCCATCCCATCAGTTCCCCCAGCCCCAGTGGCCCGGGAAGTCGCGTTCAGTATTACACTGCTTCCATACCCACCACCATAAAGGTTTCCTGTACAAGGATGCACTCAGCTCTGTGCTTAGCTTGAGGGGTTATTTCTTCCCTTGTAAGGCTGCTGAAAAACCTGAAATGCAAAAGGAAATACAAAAAGTCCCATTTTTCTTTTGCTCAAGTCAGACATCTCTCAAAGCCTCCCTGCAGATTAATGTTGTGAGACAGGGGTTCAAAAAGAGCTGTGCCCTCACTACATCTCTGTCTCACAGATCAATGTGATGATTTACACAGACACACTAAGAGAGGGGCACAGCCGGTGTTTCAGGCTCTGAGGCAGGAAGATGAAGTTTGGTGGCTGACAAAAGTTGGACAGTCATTTGAATTATCGTTCAGGGAACATTCAGAGATTTCACCTTGTGGATCTTCTGTGCTTGAGGACAAGTTGAATAGTCACCCACTCATTAGCAAAACAGGACAAACAACCAGCCAACATCCTCCAAATACATGTCAATGGTACACTGACATCTGACAAACTATATTCGAATGCACACAAAGCATGAGATGTCTTGTGTAGTAACAAGTATAATTAGGCCTTTGTCAAGACTATCTGTTGATATCCTTGTGCTGCTGCTGCATAAGAGGAGAACCAGAGCATTTTTCAGAATAGTGTGGGAGAACTTCACACACAGAGTGATGATGCACCTCAAACTGAGATGGTATATCACTGCTTTACACATCAAATTGAGGACAATCACGGTGTACAACGACAGAATTTCTGGAACGTATAATTTGTCACAAGACAGGGAGTTCAATGGCTGGAAAGTGTAAAGATAAGTCCAAACATAAATGAGGTTCTGTCCATGACCCCTGGATTTCTCCTAATCTGCATGTCTGTAAATGAAGAGCAAAGATGATGGAAATAACCTGGCAATGGTGTATTCCAGGTACATTGCATAAGTGTGATTGTCCAAAAACAAAAGAGCAAGTTTCCAAAATGAAAATTATGCTGTCTTGAAATTCTTTGTGGTGTCTCCTCTCTGGTTTTGAAGGCAATGGATTACAGATACTAAATTAGAAACTTCCTTTGTTTTTTATTCCCTTAGGACAGAAAAAATCCCGGGGTCTGTTACCATCTGAGAAATACAGGCATAGTCAATAAAAAAATGAAATGTTTATACAGTGAAAGTCTTTCCTGTGAAATAGTAAAACCATTATTTGATTAAAATAATATAGAAGCCAGCACTGGGATATTAAACATGATGCATCACAGGCAAAGAAGGAAAACATTATTCCTCTTCTGTCAAGTCTATTACCAAGAAAAGGCTTTACTCAAAGTAGAAACACTTTAATACTTGTTCTTTAGATAAATAAGATTAAAATTTAACCTTTACTCTTATGAAACCTTTACAGAAATATTCATTTATCTGCAGCTGAAATTAATACTGGATTTCTTTATTGATTCATTGGCTAAAGGCATAGACTAGTTGTGAAAATTCCACTCTGCTTCCATTGACACATTGAACTAGGAAAAAAAAAAAAGTCATTTAAAAGCAGTTTAGCCTTGAGAAAATGGGCAGTCATTGTGAGGTTTGGCCTTCTAGAAAAAAAGAATTCTTCATGTATCCCACTTAAGAACCAAGATATTTATATGGAACAGCTTGATAGACATGATAAATAACTGACTATAATTACACTTCCTGAAGTACTGCTCAAAGGCAATCTTATACCACAACACAGAACAGCCTTTAGAGGACATAAGTTTTGAAAAAAAAAGTATCAGAAATACGTAAACAACCTCCCTAATAACTGAATCAGAGCTGCAGCTGCAGTAAATCACCATGAATGTAATGGTGGCATATTCCTAATCTGTGGCCACTGGGACCAGGGCTCCAGAGTTTATCTTTGTGCAACAGCTTGTGATATTTAGACTACAAGCTAGCAGCAGTAGAAGGGCAACTGGTGGTCATGTTGTAGGTGACCAGCGTGAACTTACTCCCCAGTGTCTGTATTGTCACAATACCTGATCCCAAGTGTGAGATAATTTGAGGCAATCACTGCTCCATAGGGAAGGGGTAAACACCTCAAGGTCACCCCTGGATTGGATTAAGTAAAATAACAGATATGGCAATGTTGTTGCCTTGTATCCCTTATTTCTCCTTTATCTAGGTAGCTTGTTTAAGTGTATACTCATGTACATGAACCATGACACCTTCACCTATGTTTATCACACAGCTCAAGTAATGGCATAATACACTCCTGTCCCTGCACTTCCTTGTCCTTTTATAGGATGGTCCACTCTCTTCAACATCTGCATCTAAATCAGCTAAATTACCAGTAAAGGGCCAATGATACAGAAATATATTTTTTTTCCCCCCAGGAGTAACTGCTCTGTAGAATACAGTTGTAATGTATTGTAGTATCAGATATTTAGACTATGCCTTAGAGACCTTATAGGGGGTACTGGAACACCTTTCCACAGTCATTTAGTGTACAGATTTGTTCAAAAAGCCACTATGCCTTGGTGAAAGGAATCTTTTTTTAACTAATTAGGAGCATAAGAGCATATATTAACTCTACTCTTTTAAGGTCAGACTTTTACACAACAATATTCTAGTGGAGATGTAGTTAATTCATCCCTTATACACAAGTTTTATCAACTGATCTGATATTTTGAACTAAGCGTATACTTCAGTTCACCTTTTGGGGGGAGAAATCTAAGTTATATTACAAGATCTAAGTCTGGACCCTTTTGCTTGAGCAAAATTTCCATGTTGAAGTTTGTCTGAGGTAGAATGGTAGGCCTGGCTGTTCAGCTCTGCAATACAGCTTACTCACACCAATGAATGAATTGTTCGGCACACCCACGTTTTCAGACAGGATCATTATTTAACGAGAAGGAAAACTATTTTTATGATCAGTAGCAGAAATTTTAAAGGTTGAGACAGAATAATATACTAATGCTTAACTGCTGTCAAATGTGGGAGTTCAATTTAACTGGTCCATCTGCAGAAAGCATGTTTCCAACTAAGGGAATCCTGTTCCTTTACCTTGTCCCTCCTTGCATTCATATGAATGGATGTTTCAAGGTGTGTCCAATTCCACCTTCTGCCTCCTCCATTTGAGACATGTAAACATAGCCCGATGTTTACATCCTCTTCTTACATAAGAGCTCGTATTTTAGCACTACTGCTCCTCACCTTCCAGATATACCTTCTACATTCAGTTTAGCACTTAAAATGTATTTTTATGATTGTATTTATTACTCACTTTATGCAAAGGAGAAAAGAGAACATGAAAACACAAGGAGGCCCTCTAAAGAAATACTGAGGATCAAGTGGACTTTTCAAAAAATTTTGGCTGCCATGCATTCAACACATGACACTATGTTGCCTGATAAAAGGCCATAGCTCATATGAAGCAATGTTATATGCCATAATCTATCCCAAAGGCCATCCCTACACTGAACATTATAAAACATATGTTTAGTCTTATAGATAGACAGGAAACATCAGAATGATAAATAAAAAAAAAAAGTTGAGAAGAAAAAAAGCCCAACTGGGATCTATGTTTTCAAAAGGGAATAACGACATTTTCTGTCCCTATTACTTTTTTGCTCTCTGCAAGAGCTGGCTGAAGCTGAAGTTTCTCAAGCTGGAAAAGCCATCTGTAAAAGACTGAAGCTATTGTAATATACTGAAAGATTTGGTTGGTGATTTGCCTCCCACAGAGCATTAAGGTTTGCACCTCCAGCCAAATTTGCTCCCTTTACACTATTCAGCAATGGCTCTCCCTAAAGCAAACCCCAGAACACTCACAATTTCTTCAGAATTAGTGCAGCAAGGACCTAAACCCTTTCCTATTCCCAAGGTCTTTGAGAATGGAAAGCAAGCTGGGGCAACACTCGGACACATATCAACCCTTCTCTGAACCATGTAACACAAAGTGTAAATGCAGGTTCCCAAGGAGGCTGGAAGCCATGGACTCCTTATCCTTGAGAAGTATAGACCCTGGAAAATGACTGAAGAGCACCACTTCCAGTCAGTGCAAATGTTGCTCTGTTTGAAAGCATCCTACATCACATTAAACTGCTGCAGGGATGCGGAGGACCCAAAGGTTTCCTTTATTTTCTGATTATCAGAAATTGTACCTTCCAGAGAATCTGATACTGGATATCCAGATGTCTTATCAAAGACATTCTTCTTCTATGGTATTGTAAGGGACCACTCTCATACCCTGTTGACAGCAAAAAATGAGGAGGTTCTTTTGGATAGCCGTATTTCTCCACAGCAATTTCAAAGACTAAAACAATTGCTTTTCTTTGCCAAGGATGTAGGCACCATGAAACTCACAATGTCCCATTTTCTCTCGCCTAGAAAAGCCTAGGGATAAGAAGGTCAGGACAGATTAGAGAAGGAACTGAATATTCTCTCTTAGAGAGCATATACATTCATTTCTGCACTTTGTGGTTTATATGGACACTCCAGCAGCCATAGGATGATCCTACTGCTGCAAGAAAGAGAACTGCTCTTTTCTATTCAAGCCACTTTCAGAAAAAGGATCTCACCAGAGTGAGACAGGTTTTGTCCTTTAAAGGCCAAATTGTACAAGTATGGTCCATCCCCAAAACATCAGGTAACCATGAAAGTACCAGCCACTTAGTAGCAGATGTGACCAGAAGAATATAACATACATATCCCAAGGCAGGACTTCACCTCAAATGAGTTTAAACATGAAAGACAGTGAGATCATGTCTCCTCCTTGCACCAGCAGGCCTTGCATCTGATCAAAGATACATCACTCAGACAGTCTTGAGCTTCAGCAAAGGAGTTCTCACCAAGACTACTGCAAAAAAGACATCAAGCTTTTTATGAAGATACTGTTGTTGTCCCCTGCCCCTCATGACCACATTCCCTGACAGGAGCCCATGACCCGCACACATCCCTTTCCTGGGTGCAAGAAAAATTGAAAAAGGGTCTACTGTCAGGTGTAAGAGACATTCCTGCTGACCAAACCAGGCTACAGTGACCATGTGGTGTCTCTGACTGGACTGCAGCCCAGGTTCCCTGCATGCAAACCAGCAGCAGGAGATAACTACAAATAGCATTAGGCTCCCACTCGCCTTGTACCAGTGTAAGTGACTATACAACTCCTACAGGGCAAGTCTGTTCTCACTAAATAGGCTGCCAGAAGGACTCCCATAGTCTTCCACTCACTTTTAAAAATGGAATTAAAAATTAAGATGATTTCTGCCCCTACTTATTTCCTCAAATACACAAACTTCACTTTTATAAAACCAATTGTTTTATCCTTAAACAGGATTTAAAATTATTTCATGATCTTTGAGGAGTTAAAAGGAAAGCAAGTATGTGCAGTGCAGTAACATTTGTTCACAGAAAGCATGTTTCCATTCAAAAGAGAGACTAAACTGATTTTATGTAAACAGCCAGAAAAATCCACTTGACCCCTAGAGAAAATAGGCACACAAATGCTTTACTCCTTTCATAAATAACGTATTTTATTGCATATGGCTATTAAGGAGAGCATCCATGATCAATACAGACTAAATACAATACACTACTCTAGTTCCATTTATTCTGGTCTCCAGCAGCATCACATTTATTCTTATATACAGCGTGTACATTGGAAGACACAGCAAGATAAGTTAAGTCTCTTGTCATATCACAATAGCAAGAAATATATTTAACATCTTGATATCCAGAAACAATACGTACCCAAAAAGAAAACACTGCTTAATAACTGTTAAGGTTATATAGCAAAAAATATTTTAAATTTAAGGTAAGTCAGGCAAAATGTACAAAGACCCAATATACATTGTGAAGTTTTAGCAAACATAACATTTATACATTTTGGTTCCATTCTGTAAACTAAATTAAGAATGTAAGTATTGCATATGCCTTTGTGAAATATACAGGATAGAGAATAATTGATTATTTTGTCAAGTTTTTTTTTTCTTTTTTGAAGTTGCTGTATGTTGTTTAGCCATTTGTTTTAGTGGCATGATTTCTTAATTGATACAGAGGGATACTTCAAAATAGAGACGTTCAAAACATTGAATTCAGCAGGTACCACACTCAGNGGGGGGGGGGGGGTCAGACAGAAAATGTCAAAGGTATGCGGGTTTTTTTAGTTCCAGACTTGAACAAGTATCATTTTAGAATGTCTTAGAACCATTTATAGCATTAGTATTAGAGAAAAATTCAATCAGATCAGATATTAAAATTGGTTTTAGATCTAATATTGTATTAGCCTATGCATTGCTGTGATTTAAGATCCCAAAAATTACACTGAAAAACGAAGTGTGCCATGAAGTAGGGAAGGAATTAGTTTACATTCATCTTTGTCTTGTAATACAATCCTCAGTTCTAAAAATTCAGCATGTAAGCAGGAAGACTGCATTGCCATTCATTGTATTTGTAAGACATTGACTCTTGTCTTCCTCAGAAAAAAAAAATCCCAAAAGAAGATGATGCGTTGTTAATAGTGAAGTACAGGTTCCACCAAGCACAATGATTAAAACAAAGAAAGGAAAGAAAAAAGTCTCACATAACTCATAACTTAGTAATACTTACATGTCTATCAGAGCAGGCACTGGCGGGGTACCCTTAAAATGTACACAAACACTTCAATCAAAGGAGAAGCAAGGTGGCATGACATTCTGCTAGTCTGGTGCAACAGTTGTATGTGACTTTCGTGACAGTAGCTGCCACACCACTCAGATTTTCAGGCCACTGGAAATGTGATGCACAGTTAGCCTTGAAAAGAACTCAGGATAAGTGACTGCAATGGTTCTTCTTCCCTGTAATAGTGCCTGCAGCTACAATGGTGCTTTCCTGGTAAAAGGCAAATATCAGGACTTTACAGATGGCAAGATAATACTGTGTTAACATAGCTCTTGAATCTGCCCGATACCCATTATCATCCCTGCATTCCTAGCATGCCTATGTGGATTTTTTTGGTTACAAGAAATGCAGCTAAGAACAGTTAGCTGACAAAAGTGAGCTTGTAAATAGAAGAAAAGGCTTTTGCAATCTGAAGTACCTACATAAACACCTACATAGAGAGGATTAAACAAGTGTGCCAAAGGTACAGAGATACCCCTAATACAGATCGATGTTTTTAACTTACGTTGCTTCGGTTACACATTTTATACTTTTTAACTACTCTGAATCCTCTGTCCAAGTCTGATTCACAGAGTTTCATCCCATTTTAGACTTTTCAGTGCCCTACTTCGGCTTTGTCTGAGAAGTAAACCCTGCAGCTAGTGATTCAAAACCCAGCAGCAGCAGCAGCAGCTGTACAAGTTGCAAGTTCAGTAAGGCTGGCGACCATTCTTGAGAGACTCAGCACAGAGATAAAGGAGTTCCTGTCATACACCAACACTGCAAATCCGGCTTTACTTTGAACTGAGGTAGTACTGTCGTAGGCTTGAAATTATGCCAGTAAATACCAGATCTTGCTGCTTCAGCAGGTGTTACAGAATCCCCTAATATGCCAGAGAATAAATACAGTTTGTCTTTGAAGAAAAAGAAAATGAAGGCATTGGCCATTAATTAAAGAGGCCAGCAGAAAAGTTCCTATGGTTTAAAGAGCATCTCCAACTTCTGTCAAAACAGCAGCAAAATGATAACAGATGCCATGGACAGGTAATGAGTTAGGCAGGTTGCTTTCCCTTCCTCCCAGATTTGTTGCACAGTTTAGCCCACAACAGTTAAGCAACTGTTAGGACCAACAATAACAACAATAAAAAGTAAACATTAAGCAGCTTCAGTTACCAAAAACAAAAACCCAAAACCAAATAAACAAAAAGGTATATGCCGAGCAGCTTCTTTGAATGTTGTACTCTGTTGTTTGAGGTCATGATGAGAAAACTAACTCCTTCACTCTGAAAAGAAAAATGAAAGAAAGTCAATAAAAGCTGCAATTTTTTTTTCCATATATATGATACAGACAACACAAAAAATACCATAGAGAGATTATTCAGAATGGGTTTTCATGTGGGGAAAAAAAAGCAGCTGTGCAATAATTGCTTTCATGTTTGTAACACACCATAAGGTATTGCAAAGGTAATAAAGAGAGTATTCCCCAATCCAACACCACTCCCTTTTTGCAGAACCTTTCAGCTAAGGTTCGTCACATCAGCAAACTGCAGGATACAGAATGGGTTAGAGAACCTGACACAAAATCCCCCCAACTCAAGTCGTGACCATCACAATTTTTTGCATCAGTGGAAAGGAAAACGGGTTGGAGAGAATAGGTACAAGCTTAACTCTTCCCTTTTTTGTCAGCTGGATGTTACAAAAAGCTTTCCATTTCCAGACATTAAAAACAAGTTTGAGACTACCTTGTCTTTAGGGAAGGAGTCTACTAAAGACATAAGCAAAGTATAGAAAGAACCTTCTTTTAATTTAGTTATTTGATTTACTAAACATCTATTATTCCAGAAGTAAAAAAATTAGTAGGTATGCAAAAGGAAAAAAACTTCTCCCAATTACTGACTACAAAGCTGCTTTAAAGAGTCAAGGTGAATTATGCAGTAAAATAGAAACTGATTACAATGAGACCCAGTCTATTTTAAAGAAAGCAGCTGACTCCTTTAGTGTTTCTTCATTGCAGAGAATTAATGGATAGTATGTGCCTACCCCACAAAGGGACATTATTATATTGATTAACTCACAACATTGAAATGATTTGATAATTTGGCCATTAAAAATCAAAATTTAATAGTGATAGCAATTTTCTTTGTTGTATGTTGTCCCAAAGTTTACAAGTTAAATGAAAATTTTAGTAGATGATGTATTACATGAGTTTTTCTAAAAACTGAAGTTATTTGGAACATTTTGGGAACAAACACTGTTACTTAGAAAAGTCTATAGTTTTGACTGTATTGATACAAGAACTCAGTATTCCTATATATTTTAATTCCTTTAGGACCATAAAACCAAAAGAAATTAAATACAAAACATGGATGTCAAAGTAAGCCCAGTGCTTATCTGTACAAGTTTCAAATCCACGTAAGCCTCTGACAAAAATACATAGCCTTTTCCCACAAGTTTACACAAAAACAAAGGCTGATGCATCTTGGCATATATGTAAGACTTGCTGAATTGCTTTGAATCTCTGAGAGCTAAGGTTTACTTAAGGCATTAGTCCTGCTGGAGTCAATTGGAGCCACTATATCATCAAATATTTAGGATATTACTTGGGATTTTATTTATGCCACATCTTGAGATGAATTAATAGCTTGCCAAGACCAAAAGGAAAGCACCTCATTGCCCCCACCCACTGCCATTTATTTGCTGCCATGTTTCTGATCAGAAACTAAGTCAAATCTGTCCAGTTAATCTTCAGTAAATGAGTTTTCATTGTTTGTTCTGGAAGGGTGTTTCAGATTAATAACTTTAACTGGCTTATAACACGTCCATGGGGGAGCTCCAAATCTCCCAATACCATCCCAAAGGGCTGCATGGGTGAACATGGGGCAGGATGGACAGCTCTCATATGGGAGCAGAAATTCCTCATTTGAGGAAGAAACACTTCACAAACCACTTTGTTCCCATTTTTGTTTAGGGAAGCAGCATAGATGCATCATGTAGGAAAACAAATGAGTGTTCCAAGGTACGTGCTAACTCTGTGTTATTACTCTCCTCCTTCAAATGGAAACCAACAGGACAACTAAATTTACATTCCCCAAAGTGGCCACTTGAGAGTGAAAGCCAGATAAAGTATTACAAAAAATGTTTTTAAATCCTCATCTTCAGATAGGGAAATTGGTGGAAAATGCAAAGGATACAAACAAGTATGTTCCCAGAAGTATGCCAGCCTAGGGCAGACATGAGGGAAGATTATTAGCAACTGAGTACATCTGATGCTGTTCTTACAGTACAGCAGGTACTGTCCAGTCAGAATTAAACCGGAGGAGGTGAAGTGGCAGATGCTTCAAAGCACTTCCAAACATGGTTTCGTAGGTGGACGATAGGACTGTGGGCACAAGAGCCTATGATGCAATAAACACATCATCCAATGAGTCTATAATGATGACCTATAACTAAAAAAAACACCCCAAACATAGTCTTCAATAATAAAACAATATCCTCTGACTTCAACAAGCTTTGAATCATGTTTTGAATAAGCTTTGAATCAATAATGGAAAAATAAGTACTGTTACCACTTGACCCATGTAATAGCACTGTCAGCTTCAGAGGAAGCCTACTTGGAAGAAAAAAATTTGCAAGGTCCATGCCGATGTAAAAACAAAAACTAACCAAACAAAAAAATCAATATCATGTTAATTTTTACCTCAGTGATTAGTATTTTTTATTTATTTCAAGCCTCAGGTCAATATTCCACTCACACAGGAAGTCACACCAGCATACACTGTCTCTATCCAGGAACTCAAAATTCCTACAGGACATGAACATATTCTTTGGTAGCTTCATTCCCCGTGGGCACGCACTAATCAAAATACAAACTCCAGCACTGTCTCAATACTGAGGTTTCCTCTTGGTTTTGGGCTTTATTAAGAAAAGCATCCATGATCATTGCTGAGTTTCCAAAACTACTTAAGTCATCTGATTCTCCCAGTGCTTCTTGGGGAATAAATCAGAGAATAAACACAAACTGCTATGAAACTACCAAATACTCATAGACTTGCTAAATATACTGTGAAGAGTATACAATGGTTAGTCAATTAAAGAAGATCGACTCTGCTAATTAATTTTCAAAGTCAGTAAGCAGCAAATACAATTTTTTTTAAATTTCTAAAAGTAATTCTCATCTGCTAACAAGCATGCAGGCAGAAACAGTTATTCATGTGTTTTGTGGCAAAACACATTTCTGGTTATTCATAATCAGTAAATTTATTCCACTGGCAGTGTGACTGCCAGAGCACATCAGGCATTGGACACAGAACCCCCAGCTCTGCTGCAGGCTTCTGCCCTGACTCCAGGCAAATCACTCAGTGGCTTTATCCCTTTGTTTCTCCTCCCCATGCTGTCTGCCAAATTGATTAAGGCTGTGATTCTGCTAAGTAACTTTTCCTGGAAGAGCAATCCTATTGATACAACTGAACCTGGAGGTTAACAACACATACGTCTGTGGGCATCAGGTCAGGCCATTAGACAGCACAACCCAAGGAACTGAATCCCACTCACAGGGAGGATTTGGTACGCCAGACACCTGAGAGGAGATGTATGACCCTGGGCAAGGCAGATGGCCACCCAGAAAAGGCCAATGTACCCTCCATCAGCAGGTTACACTGCACGCCCGGCCCTGCAGCTTTCTCCAGCACCAGGCATGGTGCTGGCTGGGCTCCCTGCAGGACATGGGTCAAAGGTACCCACACGGGTTGGAGCCTTGAGCCTTGGCAGCACAAGTCCCCACGCCCACAGCACTCTGGCAAGCAAGGGGAGCAGGGAGGGGGCTGAGGGTGGGAAGGAGCAGCACAGGGCCTGATGGTAATAAACTCCTGCTGATGGGGCACTGACAGCAACCAGAGGTGGTCTGAACCACAGTCTCCAAGGGCTTCCGTATCGGAGGGATCACAGGATGCACACGCATCGTAAGGTCACAAACTTGGCCAAGCATCCAAATGCAGATGCAGCCTGACTGCTACCCAGGATACTACTGGGAAGCGCACAGTGGGAACCAAATCCTGACCTGGCTCCAACTCTCATGAAGCAATGCAATGAATACTGTACTTAACATCATAGGTAACCCTGCTAATGAGAACAGAACAACTCATGTGCTGAGCTATGGCTCTCCACAAGTAATTCCAGGGAACCTGAGCTCCACTCAGCAGGACTACTCTTATCAAATAAAGCTGAGCACAGACACTGTCAGAGGAACAGGTTTCAATCAAAGCTTAAACAGTCACTCTACCAACGCTTTGCAGGAAAACATGAAGTAGTATGCTCTAAAAGTTTACAAAGCTCATGAATAATATCCATCCAAAGCAAAATGTTTCCACATTTGATGAGAAAAACAAAGTTAAACCATGAAATGAAAAAGCCACGTTATTTTTATTTTTTAAACAAGTCATGGTTGATCATAATTGGAAACATGCTGCACCAAGTAACTAGGCTCTTTTGATATGTTATCCCACTAAGAAACAGAACATAATGTTGTTCAGATAAATCTCTGTTGTTTTATGAATTTTAAAAAGCGAGCATCTGGTCAACATAGATTCTTCATGACGAATAATAATAATAAAAAAAAAATCACTGAATTTCTTTAAAGTAGTAAAGTAGGGATTTTGCATCCACAGTAATCTATGTTAAAATGAGCTTCACTTTAACTCTTGTGTCAAATGGTTAGAAATAATATCACCTTGAACTTCATTAATATAACCATGGGGAAAGATTAACTTTTAAAGTGGGAAACAAACTGCTAGATTATTTGGGAAAAGATGTTCCACGTCAGCACCTGCAAATACCTTTTAGGTTTGTATACCCAAGCATACAGTCAAGAGGTTAAAATGTTCATCTGACGTCATGGACAAACCCCCCAGAATTTCTAATGAGCATCAACTTTTAATCAAAGGTACTAAAACCCAAAATCATTTGTATTTGATGCCATATATTTACATGACTAATACTTATTTTACCTATAATCTTGCATTGGAGTTTAAGCAGTTGAGTCTATAGCAGAAGTACAGATGAGAATGTGTGCTATGCTTAGCTGACTTCAGAATTTGATATAATTTGTGTTTCACATAATTTTGTCAAGGTTCTTATAGATTTTGTAGTACTAATAACTAAACATTAAAATGTAATTATGTGGAAAATAAAGGATTAAACTTACAAATGCAATTATAATGAATTTATAGTGCTGGTCCAGAAATACATTTTCCATATCAATTATAATAAATACAGGCACTTCTAATTTAAAATTAAGAAACTAGACATGCTCATTTTTCCCAGGATTAATTTAATAGAGCTGCTATTATAGCTCTTAATTTCAGAGCTACAGCCACTGTGTACTATTAAACAAGTTTGTACAGACATGATTTAATCCCATGATTAGGGATAAAATAAATTAGACCGAAACCCCCCAATATAGACCTATCTGAAATATGTTCAAATATCCTCTCCCTTGCAAGCTGGGTGTACAACCACTCAAAAGCATTACTAGAAATGAAACAAAATCAAGCAGCTTTCTCCATACAAACAGAATGCTAGTAAATAAAAATGTTTAGTCCTTTTGCCCTTCCATAGGGAGTTCGTAAGAAGAACAGAAACAAATAGGCAGAAACAGATGTGGAAGATACATAGAAAGTTTGCCACTGGAGAGATTTGTCTGTGGCAGCCAGCCAAAGATCCACTGTACAATACACACAGAGCACTTAACCATCATGGAACAAGAAGTCATGTTCTTGGTTGATGACCATTATCATACATGTGAAATTGCCTCCCACCTTACAACCATCACTCTATTCCCGTATCAGTGTAGATTCAAGACCCAACACCACAAACATGGCCTCAATGTGGCTGTTGGCTTGATTTTACAGCTCTGTTCACTACACCAAGGAGAGAGCACAGCTTTTCCCAGGTGCAGCCTGCCAGCAATGTGGGAACTCCAACAATACCACTTTGCACACAAAGTGAGGCTGGAAGTTTCTTAAGAGACAGAACTTTTGCAAAACAACAGGCTCACCTTCCAAGTGATGAAGGGTGAGGGTGGAAGGGATCGATGACTAACACACTGAACTACCTACCAACCCCATCTCTGGAGACACAACAACAACTGAATTAGCATGCCTGCCCCAAAAGCACCTACCAGGCAATACTCAGCTAAATTCTACCAAACTCTGTGTGTACCTCTGCTTTTCTGACCTACTCACCCTATAAGGAGCCAGCCATTCCTACTCCTGAGAGTCGAGGGGAAAAACCAGCAACTTCTAAGCAACAATTCTTCTGCCCTATTTCATATTGTGCTCTGATGAATAAGAGGTCTGAAAGATCTCAAACTCTGTGAGGTATAAAACTTGGTATTCATTTTAGGAACAGAGATGATATCCTTTTACACACCTTTACAATTGCTGGGAAGCTTGCTCAGCTGGGATGTCAAAGGCATATTTGCGCCTCTTCTAATTTATATCAGCAGTCATTAACAAGGTCAACAAGTTTTGACAAGGGAGAAGAGCTCTTGTGAAGCAGAACTTGATATTCTCACACAACTGCCAACTGAAATGTCATCAAAGTTAGTTGTCCTATTTCCAGAAGGTGGAAAAAAAAAAACCAGCAAAGTACATTCAGACTTCTGGTTCAGATCCACAAGTGAGAGCTTGACTGCCATTCTAGGTATCAATGGGCAATACCAAAGTTCAAGAGCTGCTCCTGAGCCACTAGGCTGAAAACATGCCTGAAAACACAACATTAGAATGTTCTCAAAGAGCTTAAAAATATGCTTTATCCCCTCTCTCAATTGGGACAAAAAGCAATCTTTTCAATTGGTTAAATTGAAGAAATAGTCACATTAAAAATTTAAATATTCATAGGATCAGGGATAAGGACTCACATAAGTTGTGGGAAGTCATGTTCAGTCTCCCCTTCCATTACAGTGGATATCTACTCATTCCATGAAAACAGCTAAAGAAAGAAAGAACAAGAGCACTCTACCGAAGAATATATGGTTAAGACATGCTATAAACTGGTGAGGGGAAAAAACAATTGAGATCTTTTTTCAGCAAGAAAGGTACTGGACACAGGTCAGTCCTGGGTAAGTGCTCTTGCCTCATAAATATTGTGGAGAGGGGAACAGAAACACTTCATCCAGTCACTCTTTCAAAGACTAATCCCTGCCTCTGTCACTGCCAAATGGGCTTAGGCACCTGGTATCAAAAGAGGCTTCAGATTTACAAGAGCGTCCTAGAGGAAGATATTTATCTTCCAGAGAGCAGCATGTTTTAGAACACAAGGCTCTCCTCAACTTTCACAGTCAACCACCCTCCTGTTTTGTAAACTGACCTTCAGACAGCTTACCAAGGAGACAAACAGCCTTGGCATGACATACATTCACTTAGGCATCTCACCTGCCATCTAAACACACTGGATGGTCACACACTAAATGTTAGCTGGCTGCTGCAGGTTTTGGACTTTCAGGTTAGGAGATATATCCAGAGAAATCCATCTTCTTGCAGAAGAGATACACAAGGAGAGAAGTGAGATACAAAGAAAGCAGGGAAGGGGTAAGAGGAACAACCTGGTGTGCACAGGAGGGCAACCTTTTCCCTACAGCTTTCTCTTGTTGCCACATCCTCAAAACTCTTGAACATCCAGAAGTAGGACAAAGATTTTAAAGGATTATTTTCCAATTTTATCAATGCTTTTCTAGAAATCTTTTGTGGCCTCACCTTTGGAAATGTGAATCTGTCAGTAACTGAGAAGTGGGAAAAAGATGAAGCTAGGCAAGAAGTTTCATCATGTTCCATGATGAAAATACATCACCACTCCCATCCTTCCTGAAACCATTTAGTGAAGTGAGTGATACAGCACAAAAGCGCTGCACTGAAGCAGGTTATACTCTCCTCTAATTCAATTTCCTCTCTCTGACAGTGCGTCAAAAGCAGCTGCATACAAAATCCAAGACATGCAAATGGAGATACTACCCAAAGTTCTCATTTACTTTCTAATGATTTACCTATAAGGACAAGCCAGCTTGTTAAAGACCATGAGGGAAGCTCTTCTCAATTTCCTCGGTACTGTAGACTAGCAACACACAGCAGCCCACGGCACAGTGGATACTTTCCAAAAGCCAGATTCACAAATTTAGCAAGGTGCCCCATCTCTATTGATTTCAACAACTTCACCTTAATACTTACCACTCTACCGAAGCCCAATAAGTCTCCTCGAAAACAGCTACTCTAACACAATCCCCCAGCAGACATATCCCACTATTCCTTCAATAAACAGTCAAACGTCCCAGAAATCAAACCAAAATCATGTCCCAAAGAATGATATTTGTAGATTTAGTATTGACAGATTTTATTCTATTCTCCCTTGCATCAAATACTTTGCTGAGAAATGCTAGAAAAACTTTAAAAATATTTTATGTTGCATTTTCAAAACAAACAGGGGCATCTGTAACTTCTTACTCTGATTTTAATCTAGAGATTAATTAACATTCCTTTCTGAAGCTGATATTGATTTTATTGCATCAGAAGTTGGTATTCTATTAAGACACAAAAGAAAATATGTATTTTTGTCACATGGGCATGATAAATACCATCTACATATCATTCCCAGGGGCTAACTGATGCTCAGTTGGAAAGCAGAGGCAAAAAGCTTAGTGAACTGTTTAGAAAAGTAATTTAGGTGGTTAAAATTTATCTCCTGAGAACACCAGTTTCAAAACTGGAAGCTGGTCATAAAACAATTTGTGATAGCAGAAAGCATATAATTATCTCCTCTTTCTTACTCTTATTTTACTTTCTTTTTCAAGCAAGAAACACAGATTATACGGAATGAATGTGATTGTTGCCAGCTCCACTGGATGCACCTTGAATCCTCCCCAGTTTACTGCAAAGAAAGTGAAGCAAGCCCAGAATGATTTGCTCTCCAAGACCAAGCAGATGCTAAGACTATGCTTTTTTAAGAAAGGTAAAGGTGAATACAAAGCACTGAGCTTTACCCACCCTCAGGAACAAGAATATCTGAGACATGCAATCAATCTCAGTTTAGAAAACAGCACTTATTTCATTGTTTTTTCAGCCATGAGACTGCAGTACAAAATGTTACCTTCCTCAAGAAAAACAAGCAAACAAAGATCCCAACCTGTTAAAATATGAAAAATACTATGCTGTCAGAGCACAGTGTGCTTTCACAGCACTTTTCTCAAAGCTTCAAAGGGATTTCTTTAAAAATACCAAAAAAATTAGTGTCAATTACATGCAACATTACTAGTTCCAGAGCAAGATGCACTTTCTTCTGTAATTATAAGAGCTCTCAGCAAACATTTACAGAAACAGAGCTGTACTCTACTGTTTCACCAGTTTTTTCCTCCTCTCCCAAGTGCTCTTACATATGTGTCTTTGTTTTGTTTTATAGCTCCCCATATTTTTCGCCGGCAAATATATTTGTAAGCAAAAATTAGACTTAATTTTCTAAAAAATGCTCACCAATACAGCATTTTTTAAAAATACATTTTACTTATAGCAATATGTCTGACCACACAACTATATAACTGACACTGTCATCTTTCTGAAATTGTATGATATTTCCAGGACTGTTTCTATAAAACAGATTAAAATCCATCTTTGTCACTTAAGACGGAATACTTTAGAGTTTGGCTCTAGTCCCACGATGCTTAGCAGAGAATTCCCCTAAATTTCAGGGAGGCTTTCCAGTACATGAAGACCTGCATGCATTTTCTCCTACTGCCAGCATCCCAGCTCTTTAAACCGGCTTAGGACATCTCAAATAGGTGTGATGAACACCCCAGGATATCATATTAAGGCACTATGACTTCCTGGAGGATACAATGCAGTAGCTGAGACTTTATAAAGCTATGATGCTGTTCTAGAAGAACAGAAAGATCGCAGGTAATGCCATGAAGAAATGCTTTGCAAAACACCAGTACTTCCCCCAAGGCATCTGCACCTTTAAAGCCCAAGTTTGCTTGCAAGTGCCAAGGCCTTGATACTGTTGCATATTTCACATATTGTGATTGACCAGGAAATACATTGAAAAGTTCAGCCAACAGTGCAGCAGCTGCACAGCTAGAGAGAACACAAATCCCTTTCAATTTCACATTTACTGAACAAGTACAATACATCATAAACTAACTAAAGTACAGTCTAGGTCAGGCAGGAATACTTAGCTACGCCAGCTGATCCACATACAAACATCAGTCTTATTTCAAGTCCTTCTGCTTAAAATAAGACTCTACACAGCAAAGTTGACCTCACAAGCTGCAGATCTCTGGAAGTTAGATGTTCCATTTATGCAAAGCATATAAGCTCCCTCTAGGTCAAGGAAGGTGGTTCAGTGCCAATCTCCAAGTCTGGCTTTGACCAGCCTCTTCAATACTTAAAAGGCACCTGTATCCTTCTAATGACCACTTACTGAAGACAGGTCCTTCTTTGAAGAGGAGTCTTCTTGTAGGCTCCTAAGGTGCAAATGCAAGGATTACAGACTGAACCAAACCTCTCAGTTCTGCATAAAGTGCAAGGACACTAGCTGGATGAAAAAAAAAAACCCACTATATACCTAGAAATCTAAACCAGGAACATGGACCCTTAGGACATACTGGAGACACTTGATTTGCAATCTGCAACACAGAAGACATTAAGCAGCTTCACTCAGGACACATACACGAAGATCCGTTAAGATTCTCACATCCTGTGGTTAACCTATAGCCTCTGCCTTTTAATTGGAGTTGTGGCCATCAGACCAAAACAGGATCCCAGCACAGCTGAATTTCACAAAGCCTATTAAGAAAAACACAGATAAATTGCCTCCTCTGGAATATCCTCCCTCAGCTTGCAAATAATCCCACCCCGTCTGGGCTAAACAATCCTACCAAAACATTTCCACAGCAAACACAAGCTGCTTGTTTACAAGGAGGAAAAAATCAAGCAACCAAGCAACCTGAGGCACTAATAAAAGGTGCAGCAATTCTGAGTGTCTTTCACTTTGATGCCTCAGCCTCTCCAACTATCCTCAAAAAAAGATTAAAAATTCAGATTCAATCTATGTTTGAGACAAGAGACCACAGATACACTTTCCCCATAGAGCAGGAATAAGTCTTGGACAAAACCATCTAACCATATCCATAAAAGACATATAAAATAAACCCAGCATGAACTGGGTAATGACTGGTTTCTCTATATCAAAGCTTTTCAAATTACAGTGCAAAATAGTCTGTGGACTGTATTAGAGGTCCTTATTTCCAGTAGCTATTTTTAGCTAAAGTACGTTGAAAAATTAATTGAAGCAATTAATTATTACTATTCCAGAAAGATATTATGTGGTTACAAATGACCAAAAACAGGACCTAAGACAATCCACGACAACGAAGAGAAATGGTTCTGAACTTCCCTATTAATATCTCATCACTGCTACAAAAAATCTTGGAAATCTCTGTCAAATTAAAAGTTATCACATTCCAGAAAGAGAGAATTTAAAGAATACTGTCATCATATACACCAAGAAAAACACACCTACTAGGAAAAAACCTCCAGTAGCACATGATTCAGTGAAGAAACAGAATTTCAAACTTAAAAGACAGATGGTAAGGCTGTTCATTCCAACCATTACAGTCACAGCCACTGTATACTATATCCTGTACCACTTATTCTCAACGTTTTTCCTAAACTAAATCACAGAATTTACACAAGTTCCTCCTGCTCCTGAATTAATTTACAATTACCAAATATAATTATTTTTAGCATGGTGCTTTTCTTAACTGATGAGACAACAGGCTTTTATGTATCAAATACAAACAAGGCTAATTCTTACCTGAAGTAAGAAAATAACATGTATCTGATGCAAATACTGAGTTAATATATTTTGAGACATACTAAAATGTTTGAATACAGACTCAAAATCAAGATCTTACTCAGGTAAACACACAGAGAAAAACATAGCTATACTAATGAATAAGATAAAGCCACTTCACAGCCCAATAAAACAATGGGTTTACATGGTAGAAAAAATAAAAGATTGCAAAGAAATTTAACATACAGATTCAATAAAAGACTTCTTTGTCCACTGTTTTGACATCTTCAGCAGAACTTAATAGAACTTTGTCTTCAGAGTTGAATGAAGTGTCAGCTGCTCAGGTAACCCATAAAAAACAAATTGGAAAACCCCTCAAGAAGACAGGCAAAAAATGAGTGCCTGATAAAGGGGTTAAGACACCCAACCAAAGACAGAATGCACACACTTCATTCCACTAGGGGTGGAGAGTTTAAAGTTGTCTCCTATGCATCACTTCTCAAAAGAGCTCAGTTTCCTATGAACATGTTCTAAAGTCCCAGCACCTTTTCTTTTTTTTCTTTTGTGTTATTATAAACCCTTCATTCTGTTTTTCCTATGCCTTATTAAGGAAGCAGCATAAACTGCACTAAATTAATACTATTTTTCAGCACAGTGGAGTAGAATACTTTAGAAAACTAAGTGGAATACCAGCCCAAGTCTACATGACACAAAATATCATGGACATAACTCCCAGTATGGTTTTCTGAAACAGTATGGTTGAAATGTTGTCACCCTGTAAAAGTGACAACAGCCAGTCCATAAAAACACAGAAAATTGAAAACATCTACTGAGGAGTGAGAGGAATAGAAAATATTGCAGCACTTTCTCTTAATATGACAACATAGCATCCACATGACCAGTATGACAAGCTAAAGTTTGCCATGTTTGTGACTGATGAAGGAGCCTCAAGACTTAAGGAATAATTTCACACTCAAAAGACTCTCTAAATGACCCCTCACAGTGCCTCCATCAAACAGCAGCCTGGCATCCAAACATCCTACACAGCTCATTCACAGCACGGTCCTGCTCTCTGCATTCAGGCACACCAGTTCCACTGTGCTCACTCAAGCTGCAAGATCTAAGCTGTTGTTTCGACTTCCTCGCACAGTCAAGTGTACGTGTACTAAAATAAATGTCCATCAATTTATTTCCAGAGGGCCGAATCCAGCTTCTACTAAAAATCAATCATATTTCACTACTATCAAGTTCTGATCTTTTTTTTTTTGAAGAACAGATATACTATCTCATGTTACCATATCTTACAAACCTTTCAATTTACTGTCCCTTGAATATTCACACTAACGGAGGAGAGGAGGGAGTAGCAGTGGGGGAAGAGGACCTACACTAGAAATCACTTACAGTGCTGAACTACATCAGTGCATTTGTATCTGGAAATCATCCTATTGACTAACATTCAACATCCAAGTATCATCAATTTATTTATTTATTTAGAGCCCACACAATCTAACATTTATTTAAAAATACATCAGTTAATGTTAAAGTTAAAAGCTTATTTTTACTGAATTTTTATTTGACATTTGAAGATTAAAACAGAACAGTATAACAGTATATTCTGTAGATATACATAGAAAGTAATATTATCCTAGCACTCACTAGAGCATGTTAGAGTCTCACTGGTATTTGTGAGAGTAACTGCTAGACTGTTGGGATTACAAAACAGCAAGTACTAACAGTTTTAAGTTTATGGTCAATTTTTTCAAGTATTCTGTGCATCAGGGTAAAATATACATATATATATTCCTAATGCTCCTCCACATAGTTAAATTTCTATAACTATTGTTGAAGTCATGAGCACTAATTCTGTAACTTCAACATTCAGAAAACTATGTAGCTTTGTATTGTTATACAAGATTGACTCCAAATCCAAACATAAATGTTTGAAGTTTTATGCTAGATTAAAACTAATTAATTGTAAGTAATTTTAAACAAAGTGACTTTTCATAGACCACAAACACCTTTCATGGTAATCACCAAGACAAATCTTTACCATTTTTGTACAGGACTGTCACAATGAAAGTGTAACTTTTCTTTTTGTTATGTTAAAGAGATAGTATTATTATAGTTATATTTCATTAATTTTGGCAGAACTAATTGACTGAAAGATGTTGTAGAAGATGCAAGTCCACCCTCCTATAAACTTTACCAAATGTTTATGATGTAAAACTGAATTGTGTTACAATACAACTGAGTGCAATTGACTTTCAGAAGAACTTTACCTCCACCTTCCAGTTCCAAATCTCATTATTCCATCACAAGAAGTCTTTTTTAGGTATAAGTGAAAATTTTAGTTAGACACATCACCTGATTTTGGTTTGCCTTTTGAAGTAAACTAAAAACCACTCACTGGAGTTTTTGAAAAAAATCACTACCAGAGAAACTAGTAAAAAGAACACATAAGAAATTCACTCTGTAACTTCTCAGTAATTCAAGCATGGGAGAGACCACAGCATTTGAAGCAGTCATTTCGGTGATGTAAAAGTGTTGCATTAACTAGAAAACTGACGAGGTTTGCATCCATTTGTCAACTCCACTCTTAGTCTTTTAAATAATGCTAAAATGTAACATTACCAGTTATTGCCAGTAAGTTTCTACAGCCTCAATTACCTCCATCACCGAAGGCAGACTAAACCAAAATCATTGTTTTCTTCTTCTTGAGCAACTATTCAACACCACTGCCTTCTACCTAAGAGTTAAGCCTAACCCAGCCCCAAAAGCCTGTCATATGTCTTGTTCAATCAATATTGAGACTTCTGGTGAGAAGCCCAGATTCAAAGCAAAACCAAACCAACCAAACAAAAAAAACGCCCACNAAAAAAAAAAAAAAAGAAACATCAACAAACCAAACCAAAATAAAAAAAGTCTTCATAATTCCAATTCCATACATTACTTTGACAATGCCCCTCAGTTTAAGGAGGTAGACATCATGACTGTCTTAAACACTTTTTAAACTAATATACTGCCTCAGAGGACACAATGTAAGAGACAAATCTAACCAGCTTAGATCTTATTTCACTGACATGATTTTCCCAGTTACTGGAATGATTTATTGATTTGTCTTTGACTAAAGAGAATCAAAGTCCTCTGCCTCAAGTTGCACTTAGAGTGGTGTTCTTAGTCTACTTTAAAGTAATTGAAACTCAATGGAACAATGAGTTTTATACCTTACATTCATCATCACAGCACATATCAAACAAATTTCACTAAGGCATCACTTAGAGAAAGCTTGGAAAATTCTCCAAAATGCTCTACTGTTTCTAAGAAACTTCTGCTGTTTGTGATTATCAGCAAGTTTGCTGTTTTGGCATCACACTAGAGCCCCAGTGCCTCCATTTCTGACCCCGTCAAACAAAAACAAGCTGCTCAACAATGTCTAATCCGTGCGTCATGTAATCCTGCTTAATACCCTACAAACTCTGGGTAATATTTGGGTAGTTTTTAAATTTAGCAAAGAACATCCTGGCCTAGTTCAAAGATACCCTTGCCTTGGGTAGTGTCCCCTAGAAACATCGCCCACGCTAGTTTCAAATAAGAAAAGCAAACGCACACATATGCACAGGAGAAATGAACAAAAAAACAAAGTAAGAGATTGTGGTCTAATATAATAAAAATGCATAAAATTACAAATCAAATTACTGAAATAGGAATGCATTATGCAAACACCAAACACACCACTCAAACAATTAAAGACACATTCTGACTTTCTAACAGCGCTCATAGCCCCATTTACCAGCGCAAGTGCATCCGACGCCATGCTCCCAGAGAGGGCAGAGTGCGCCACAGAGGACAGCGCACAGCCAGCGGAATCACGCCAGCCTTCCTCCCATCAACACGGAGCTATTAATACCCGTCAGCTATCGCTCTGCCAGAGAAACAGAAAACCCCTTCTTTGAGACACTGCTTGCTTTTTGAAGCATCATTATCTTGCAAGTGGCTCATACTGCAAACACCACCAAAGGGGTCTAAACTAAGGCCCATTATAATTTTTCAGCATACTGTCCTGACTGTCCTACCTAAGATCTCTCAGACCCTCGCTGAAGGACTAATATGTTCCTATTTTGTTTAGGCTGTCAGGCAGACAGTCTCCAATCATTAGCCTCTTGTCAACAGCAATGCTGGGGCAGATTACTACTGTGTAGTGCTTGTAATGGCAGGTGCATGGCCCTGGGGCTGCCATCTGCCAGGAAGGAAGTGTTCTCCTCTAGGATGCTGAAGAGATTGACAAATAATGTAAACAAAACACTGAATCATTCCTAATCTATGCAATAAAGCTATTACATTACTCTTCTGCAGTGTAGATGCTACCATCAGAGGTGGGGGCTTAGGTTTGTGGCTTGGGTTGTTTTTTCCCTAACTATTTTTGGGATTGATTTACTGAGAAAAAAAACAGACTCTGAAATAACTTTTATTTGACTGAGATGGGCAATTCTGGATGTGAAAACAAACAAGAAAACCCACTCTAGCATCAAAGATGTTTATTTTTGAAAGTATCTCCCTACTGTTCACTTGTAACAAGCCTCTTTCCAGAATGTATTTGCCCTGCACTGTGAGCAAGAAGTTGATTTTTTTTAATTACTATTTTTGATACAGCTACACACAATTTGGGGTCATCATCACTGATAAAGTTGAGAATGTTTTGAAATATTTTTTTAAAACAAAAATAGTAACAAGTAAAAGACAAAGTATTGTCCTTGGTCTTTTAAATCAATTTCTAAAGGGATTTCTCACCATTAGATTGAAAATCTTTCTTAAACAGTCAGAGTTTAGTAGCTAATTTGTCACTGGAGGTACCAAGCAATAGCACAACTCCATGGAAATAAGCAGGCATTTACCTATTCTTCAGGAAAGTTACTCATTACTGTCTAACTACCAACAAAGAGATTACAAACTACTGCTGTCTTTAAGTAAGCCTCAAGTGTTACTAGATGTGTGTTAGCACTTTAACACTCCATGAAATGTACTTTTAGGTGACCCTCTGTAAAGATGTAAGCAATCTTTGCATTGATTTTTCAGTGGTTTGCATCAGGCTTGTAATACTTAAGTCTTAAAAGCTTGCGTTAACTACAAACACAACCCCACAACTGAGGGATCCATTCTACCTGTATTAGCGTGGAAAGTGCAAATACAGTCTAAACCAGTAATCCAAAACTGACAGAGATGCAGGGGAAAATGCATGCTACTTTATAACTTGCATTTAAAAGACAATGGGAGCAGTCACCTTTGCTGGTTCTCTTTACTGCTGCTGCTTCTCCAGAGCCCTGGCAGACTGACTAATCCAAGAAGCCCACATGCTGGATAGCTAAAGGCAGTTGACACAAACACAAGCATAAAAAAAAAACCCAACAACAACAAAAACAAACAAACAAACAAGTTTTCCTTTGAAAACTCAGCTGCTGGAGAGCCAGCCTTTTCAACAACCAGCAGCAAGGGGACTACTGAGCTGAACTTGGCTTTTCAAAGCTGCCACTATTGACCCCCTACATACATATGCACAAAACTTTAAAAATAACTACATGCCAGACAACAGACACAAAAAAAACATATCTGAACTTTGGAGGTCACTACACCATCTTCTGAAAACTCAAGGGATAATACTGATTTCCATGCACACACAGATCGCTTCTAAGCAAACATTTTAAGAAACTACAGAAAACCCAAAGAGTTGTGAACCTCTCATAATTACACATCCTAATTTATCAAATCAGTCAACATATACACTTCAAATTGCTCTTACACACAGTGCATCAACTTAATGTTAAAACTTCCACAAAATTTGCTAACTCATGACTAACACAATGAACACAGACACAAAGAAAAAAAACATATGGACAACCAGTATAAAAAGTGTACTATATTTCAGCAAATTCAGAAGAAAAAAGCCACAGATATAACCATTTTTTTAAACGTTTATTACTTTAAAAAGAAACATTAATGGTGCTTTTAGAGAAAAACTGATATAGACAGAAAAAACCTGGATGTAACTATGCTGCCATTTAACTGCTGAATAGGGAAGGAAGTTAGATTACATACAGTAACTGGTTAAATTTTTCAGTGGATGCTTGCTGTGTTTCAGCTTATAAACCATTCCAGTGTAATTAACGCTATTCAAAAATAAGAGTAAATCAAGTGTAAAGAAACCCATGTTAGTCTCTCCTTTATAAAAAAAAAAACAAAACAAACAAACAAACAAAACCCAACCCCACCATATAAAACATGTCCTAATACTCTTTCTGTTCAAATACTCCTTTATTCTTTTTACTTACAAATGAACATTAGTCTCTGTAGCTATCTTGAAAGAAATCAAGTAATCAGAAGCAATCATCAACCTAAGCATTTCCTCTGCCTTGAGCAATGACTGTACTGGTTCATTTTAGAACAAACCCACCATTCAACTTGGTCTGTAACAATTTATCTTAAATGACTCAAAGTAACCATGACATTCTTTCTCTGAGAAGTATAGATAAACATAAATTAAAGTATAAAGCAAAAAAAAAGTCTAATAGATTCCATGATATTCTATCTGCTTGTAACAAGCTGACACCCATATAATCAACATAATGTAAAATATCAAAAGCTCCATTTATTCCTAGATAATTTCAGTTTACATTTTGTGTTTCACGAGTGGCACTGCTAGCTTCAGATCTAGCCATTTTGGTTTGGTCACCTGCAAAGTGCCATCTGAAAGACGGTAAGTGAATTTTGAGAGGTTTAAAAGAAAACCTCAAATTTTTAATTCTAAGTGTAAGTTAAAAATTCAAGCTATGTAAGTGATTAAAAGCAGCTCAGTTCTTTCTGCTGTCAGTTTGATGTTCTTACAGAACTTAACAGCAAGAGAAACTACTACAACGGATTGATTCAAAAAAGACTTTATAAGATGTATAGTTTCTAACACAGCACATAGTTCTTTTAATACTTTTAAGTCATTTTAAAATGAGCATTAATTTTGTTACAGTGACAATTAAACATTCTTATGTTGCTCTGAGAACCAAAACTTTTTGGCAGCTGGCATATGAAGAGGAGGTCAAAAAAAACAATAATATAATTCATTGTGCAAAGTAATCCCAAAGAAAAAGGAAACAAAGTTTACATCTTCAACAATCTAAAACGTCATTAGAAAGACAGAGGAAGAGATTTCTTAATATAGGCTTTTTATTGTTCAGGTGCAACCATAAAACCCTCACAAAACTAAAAGCTAATTGACAAGGCAAGTGCAGGGGGAGGATCATTATTACCAAAAACCACCTTATTATGATCTTAAGTAGAAGAATTACAGATGATGATTTCTTCAAACAAATCAAGGCAAAAAAACTGACACAGGAGGGAAAGAACCCTCAAGGGTTTTTGCATTATTACACATAGTATCTGTTCAGTTTTAGAAAACTAGACCAACTACTAGAAA
Organism: Dicrurus megarhynchus; assembly: GCA_013399195.1. Lineage (NCBI taxonomy): Eukaryota > Metazoa > Chordata > Aves > Passeriformes > Dicruridae > Dicrurus > Dicrurus megarhynchus. The sequence goes on along the minus strand of VXAD01005273.1, from coordinate 1,776,109 downwards.
CATTTACCAATTAAAACTACAGAGCACTCTGTGAGTGGAAAAGAAAACAAAATTAAAGATTATCCACTCGAGTCTGGTGATTTCAATTAAGGAAAATTCCCTATTATACACTCACTAAATTTAATGGTAATCTTAATTAAGAATTCCAGGATTACACACAAAGGGTAAAATCTTAACCCCTTTGAGACAGAGACAAAACTCCCATTTGACTTCAACAGAACTAAGACCCACCATAAAAAGTCACATCATTATTGAGTGTAATCTGTCATAAATATACTGGAATAAATAATTCACACTTCTATGAGAAAAACAAGTGTAAACATCTCCATAAATAATGAAATCCATACACAATTAATAAGTTTTTAAGCAAAAAAACATAATTTAAGAACAAAAGCTAATTATTAGCAAGTAACAAGTTTTAACCCACCAATAACAGTATTATTTTATTTACATATCAGATGAAGGCAATTGTTTCTCCAACTCCTAAATATTTGCACATTTTCAGAACATAGTAAAACTAAATGCAGCAATAATTTCAAGCAACCTTTTAACTGTTCTGTTTTGAAAGCAGTTGTGGATGCACTCTTTGCTCTTGCCATGACAGGATAATATGGACAGAGATCTCCAAAAGCACAGCAGTCCCTACAGCAGAAGCAAGTTACTGATAGCAGAGAAACACACTACATGCGAAAGCCAGCCACCTTTAAATGATATAAATAATTTCCCTTGAAACATTTACCCACATGAAAATACAACTAGTGCTACAGACCTTAAGAAAGAATTCAAGCTAGGTTTTTACATGTATTTTGCACAAATCAAAATATTCATTTACTGAGAAGGTAATTACAAGGAGCTTGTTTGTATACTCTGTATCACAGAGTCTCCTGTTATAAATATTAAATAGAAGTGGATTATCCATCATTTTAAAATTACTAGAAACCACCCTTGGTTTTTGAAGGAAACTTCTTACTTTTCTCATGTAGTTAAAAACAAAGTCTGAAAAAAGTGCAAACTAAACAATGCTGATTATATAAGCTCTCTCGTGCAAATCAATAATTTTTACAGAATTAGATTTTCTCAAATCTGCCCAAATTACTACTGTTAAAATAACTAAAATAACTTTGCCTATGCGCAAAGTATAGTTTTATTTAAAAAGAGTATGTTTCTCAGTAAAACATGAAATTCTTAGTAGTCTCCCAAATCACAATGTTTAAAACTCAAATACATTAGCAAAATGCTGAGTGACCTTTTTAAGCAGAAGACCTTCCATAAAGAAACTTGTGTGGGAAGTCCCAATGAAAACCAAAAGGGAATCTAGGAAATTTGCAGAAGTTTATGATTTGATTAAACTTACACCAATGAAGACCTTTGTGATGCATTTCTCCTTCCCCATGCTGTGATTTTCTCAGTTTGGCTGCCGCAAGTGCAATTCACCTGATGCCCCATTTTTGGTACCCAACCCACTGCTGGCTGAGGATGCTGGTGGAGTGAGGTTCTTCCTTACTACCTTGACCTGACTCTGGTTCCATCCATCCATCCCTGCATCCCGTACCTCTGAGTGCACCCTACAGGCTGGCACCCTTCTCAGGGAAGCGAGGTGCTGGAGAAGACAGCCCACCTCCTACAGATAGGGTCAATCCCAACGAGCCTCCCCGCACCACTCCTCCATGTGATCTGCGTTTAGAAGGTTACGGGAAAGAGGAAAAACAAACACACATGCAGATTAAATATTAAAATAAGGCAAGCCTATAACCATCCTTGGACAAACACACGCAGCAGCAGCACTGAGCCCTCTCGGCTGTAAGCCGCGTACCACATTAACACGGTTGCGTTGACGGCATGATCCTTTTGTTTACTGGATGGGAAGGACAGCGGTCGTTTCCCTCTCCTTATCTGACCGCCCGCCGCTCCCATTCCCGCGTGCCGCCTGCTGCGGCCGCGCTCCGCGCCGGGTTTTCCCGGTAATCGGTGCCCGCCCCCCACCCGCTTTAGGGTCAGCAATTTGGGGAATGCTGTGGAAATTGCTCTTTCCCAACACCGGGCTTCGTTTGCAATTGGGGCTGTAGGTGGCTCAAGACAAGCTCCTCGTTTCTGCGAAAAATCCGTTTGCAAAGCAAAGGGGCGTGATCGTCTGCTGGCGCCCGGGACCGCCATCCCAAGGCCGGGCAAGGAGAGCGGGGGCTGCTGCATCCGCACCGAGCTCGGGCAAGCCACAAGGATCCTGAAAGCGACCCCAGCAAAACTAAAAGCAAGAGACAAATAAGGCTCGGCCCTCAACCCTTCCAGTCACTCAGAATAAGCCTTCATCTTTTCAAACTCTGACATTGCATTCAACAATCCTCTCGTCTTAATTAGGTTCAAAGCTTGCTCTGCAAACGGTGGATCTCTCATCTTTTCCATCTTCCTGTACTTCCTATCAAGAGAGAAAATATTTTCTTCTTCAAAATCAACTAGCTACTGAAGGAACACAAGGAAAAAAAAAACCTCCAAGTAGCTCTTACAAGCTGTTGCTCCTCACTTGTTATCGATGCCTCTATCAGCACTGTAAATAGAGAACCAATACCTATTCCCCTCCAAGCAACTACTTTTTCATGGTTTGTCATTTCACCCAGCTAGACCCATAAACACGTATTACAGCTATACATGCATAAGGGTTTGACTACCATGTCTTGCATAAACCCAAGAGCCAAGAGAATCCTTCCAGTGTCTCATCATTAACTTTTCCTCCTTGACAGACTGGCTGTACTGTGCCCTCCTCAACCAGCCCCCAGTTGTGTACAAGCCCTCACTCACTGAGAGAAGGTGGATTACTATTTTGGGGAAGAAGGAAGGATATTTGTTTCTTTATTTTTTTTTTCAGGATAAGCAGCACCTAATCAAAGGAATAGCTACTACTGAAAATCTAAATTGTCTCTCACCCTAAGTTTCAGATTCCTTCAGTTTGACACCCAACATTTGCAATCCATGAGCCATCAACTGGAACGTGGTTACACACCACCACAGGGTGGGCCCTTAAGTGAAATATGTGATACAGCATAAAACAGCTCAAACATACAGGGACTTCTGGAAAGAATTACCATTTTTAAAATTCACATTCCATGCTCACTATGATTTACTGCTAAACTTTTGCAAGAGATGAGATATTTCAAAACCACGATATTAAATTTATCCTTCTCATTTTGATATTACAGAGTGTCTCAGCTAGAGAGCCAAGGATTGTTTCTGTAATCTGACGTCCTCAGTCAAACAATCCTGTTTTTAACTCAATCATTTTACATTTTTAAATAGTATTTAGAAGTTGCATTAACATAAACTATATTGGTCGCATCTTCCAAACACTTTCCAAAATCTTACACAAGAAAACTCTGAATGCAGCCCAAACATAGTAACTGTGTAAACAGCAGCTTCTAGTGGGGTACCCAGAAGTATTTACTCATAATAATGGCACAGGACTATTGAAACATGAAGAAATATTCCAAAATTAAACATTTTCCTCATACAAAGAGCCACCAAGTTACTCCAAGACTGCTTATTACAGGATGTGTAAAAAGGGATAAAAGTGACTTTTAAGGAAGTGAAGAGGGATAGTGCTCTACACATCAACACACAACCTTGTGATAGTAAACACAAAGCACACACACAGCAGGCACTGTCAGATGTGGCTACTCACCTTTCACAGCACTGGCTTCTTTCAGGTTGTGAGGCAGAAAGTCTATGCTGGCATAGGCGCTCATCTCTACTCCATTGATGCCCCCATTCAGGAGGTGCCTGGCTTTTAACCGGGACTTGTCACAGTTTGCCAGGGACCCATCCACCACATCAATGGCGATGTAGTTGAGGCCATTCTGGAAGCCAGCCGAGGTCTCCCGGCACATGGGACTGCTACCCTGCTCCTCCTCCAGGCCTTCGCTTTTCCTGAGGGACACGTTCTCCACCGAGGCCGAGTTGTGTCGTTTGGGGTTGTGTGCGAAGGAGGGGGACACTGGGGTCACAGTGGTGGTGGAGGAGAAAGTTTCTGAGCTGTGCCTCCTCCGCCCCTGGGGATCTGCCCGGATTACTTTGGCCCCCCGATTTGGGTCTGGGGGAGGGCTGGAGAGAATGAAAGCCTCCACCCCAGAGAGGGTGAGCCTCTTCACCCCAGATGTGGGGCTGGTGACACGGGCACTTTCTGGTTTCTGAACGATGGGTTGAGGTGGGGTAGTGGCCATGCCAAAGGTCATCTCGGTGTAATCGCCACCATCCGATGGGCTGGACGAACAAGCCACCCCCACAGCTGCCTTCAAGTAGCGTCCATTGGGCTGGCTGGTGCTGGAGGAAGAACCCGGTGAGAGAGCTTCCAAGGAGCCCACTGAGACCGTGCCTGACTGGGAGGGAGACTGTGACCCAAAGTCAATGTTCATGTAGTCAGAGAGAGGGGAGCGCCTCTGCCCCGTGCCTGAGCCCAGAGAGGAGGCTGGGCTGTCAGCAGGCAGTGAGGGGGGAGAATAGATGGCAGCATCCCCAAAGTCAATGTTGATGTATTCACCAGGGCTCTTGGGCTCAGGCGGCAGAGGGTGCTCATTCATGCTGGGCAGCATCGTCCGCAAGGTCTCCAAAGAGAGGCGGCTGGGCCGGGCCACCCGCTGGCATCGCTGGCTCAGGAAGCTCTCGGTCCGGCTGTGCCGCAGGGGCGAAGGCACCGTGTGGCTGGAGGGGGCGAAGGTGCCTGCAGGCAACTGGCCCGCTCCACACACCGCCTCCTCCGGGATCATCCTCCCCGGGGAGTTCATGAAGACATACTGGTCGCTGTCCTTCGCCAAGCCCTGGCTCTTGTAGGAGCGGGGTAAGGAGCTGTATGAATAGCAGCTGGGCTTTGGGGGCTCACTGGACCCATGCCCTGAAGGGGCGAAAAAGAAGTCTGGGGGGGTGAGGGAGGGAACCTGGGGCCCATTCTGGGGGTCCCGAGGGGACATATTGATATAGTCGCCGTTACTCAGCCTTCCATCTGAGCTCTCCACAGACAGCTTGGAACCGCACCACATCCGCATGTATCCGCTATCGTCAGGGGAGCTCTCCCCAGGCGAGCTGGTCTTGTAGCTGCTCCCGTTCCCCGGGGACCCGCTACCCACCCCTGCCCGGGGCTGCAGGATCTGCTTGGGGGCAGACACGCTGGTGGGGCTCATGGGCATGTAATCATCGCTGCCCCGGCTTCCCTGCCCTAAGGCTGCGGCCACACCGGGGGTCATGGGCATGTAGCCGTCATCATCTCCCCCTCCTCCCCCCACTGCCGGCGGGCCCAGATTGGTGCTGCTGCTGCCGGAGCTGCGGTGAGAACCGATCTCGATGTCCCCGTAGTCCTCAGGGTAGGGGGTGTAAGTCACTTTGGGGGAAGCCCCGGCTTGGCAGGAGGGGAAGAGGCGGCCGGCGCTGCCGGCGAAGGTGGCGCGCATCAGCGTGTACTCGTCGAGGGAGGCGGAGGAAACCTGCGGCGCGGCAGGTCGCTGCCGGCACGGCGTGGTTAGGGAGTAGGTCCGCTTCCGATGGCACCTGTCGCTGGCAGCGTCGGGGCAGGGCCGGTAGCAGAGGCGGCCACTCGGGGGCCGCTCCATCGCCATGTAGCCGTAGAGGTCGGTGCCGCCCCCAGGGTCCCGCACTGGAGGGGTCTCGGCCACCGACTCGGGGGTGTTGCTGCGGTTGCTGGCAGTGGAGGAGGAGGAGAAGGGCCGGAGGTCGCCGCCCGGGCTGGAGCCGTACTCGTCGAAAGACATAAAGCCGGCGTCGCTGGGGGAGCCGGACACGGAGGCGCTGCCGCTGGACGGCCGCTGCGGGTGATGCGGGTGGGCAGGCTCGGAGCCGAGGCCGCTACTGGAGGACAGGCTGATGGGGCTGGTGGCGGAGGGGGGCGAGTGGGAGGCGGGCATGGACATGGAACGGCTGCTCTGCAGCCCGCCGCCGCCACCGCCGGCCAGCACCGGGAGCAGCTTCCCCGCCTGCCGCCCTCCGCCGCCGCTGAGCGTGTGCGAGCGGCTCAGGGGGGTCCGCACGGGACCCGGGCTCATGGGGCTGCCGGCCGCAGAGCCCACCCGGCAGCCGTCGCCCTCGCTGGCCGTTCTCACCCGGCACGGCGTGCACTTGGTGGCGGCGCCGGCGGCGAGGCTGTCGGTGCGGGAACGGCGGAGAAGGCCGGTTTGGCTGGGAGGCAGGTTGACCAGGTGGTGGTGCCGGCGACCGGGCACCGTGATGGGGTGGGTGGCGGAGACGCCGCTGCCGCCGGGCCCGCCGGCCCCCCCGGACGAAGAAGAGGAGGAGGACTGGCTCTTACTGCGGGGCCGGAACTCGGACAGCTCCTTAAGCGCTTTCATGGCCTCCAGGATGGTCTCGTGGATGTTCTGGGCCACCACCGAGTCGTCCGCTTGCATCCAGAGCTCGCCGGGGCCGGTGGCGGCCGAGCGCCCCACCTCGATGAAGAAGAAGCTGTCGGAGTGGCCGCAGCGGCGGATGTTCATCAATTGCAGCGTGACCGAGGGCAGCTCGCAATTGAGGCGCACGAACCCGATGGTGCGGGCCGAGAGGCAGAGCCGGTGGACGCCGGTGAGGTTTTTACTCTGCCCCAAGCCCTTGGGCTTCAGCGTCACCTGCCAGACCTCTCGGTAGGCAGCGGTGGCCGGCGCGATCAGCCCGTAGTTAAGGTCTTCGCCGGCAGCGGCCAGGGAGGCGGCGGCCGCGCCGCAGGAGGCGGAGAAGGGGGAGGCGAGGTGGCGGTGGGGGGACCCCTGGCAGGCCGCCTTGCCCTCGTTGAGCAGATCAGTGAGAGCCCTGTACCAGCCCTCCTGCTCCTGTTCGTTCTCGGCCGCCACAGCGAAGTACTCGTCCTTGGTGTAGAGGGCAATGAGGTACTTGTGCTTGGCGTCCGCCCGCTTGTTGATGTTGAGGCACGAGTCCAGGGCGATCACCCGCTTGGGCGCCCCGGACTTGTTCCTCCATTTCTTCTCGCTCTCGTAGTACTCCAGCCGGGCGCCCCCCGCCTCCTCCCCGCCGCCGCCCGGGCCGCGCAGCACGAAGAAGCGCTTGTGGCCGTGCTTCTGCTTGCGCAGGTACCCGCACTTCCTCACGCCCTGGTTGTTGTTGTTGTTGTTGTTAAGGTTGGGGCCGGGCGGGGAGCTCAGGGGGGGCAGCAGCCCCAGCACAGCGGGGCTCGCCATCCCCAGCCCCGCGGCGGGAGCGCCGCCCGGCTTCTCTCGCTGCTGTCGCCGACGCTGAGCGGATCCGGAGCTCGAGCGCCGCG